>OY756427.1:29060890-29253755 GCA_963576905.1 Mystacides longicornis
TTCTTGTTGGAAAAGCTTACTAGGGTGGGAATCGTGGGCCCTGCACATCGATGGTTCTCAAGCTACCTCACTAATAGAAGACAGGCGACTAAGGTGGGGGAGATTTGTGGTACATTTGAGACTGTCGAATATGGTGTTCCACAGGGAAGTGTCCTGGGTCCCGTATTATTTTTACTGTACATAAATGAATTATGCAACCTTGATATTGGCGGTAAAATTATAGCGTTTGCAGACGATACAGCCCTATTGTTCACAGCTGAAACATGGACAGAGGCATACCATCGTGCTGAGATGGGACTCAAGAAGGTAAAGAAATGGCTGGACTGCAACTTATTGACTTTAAACTTAAATAAAACCCTGTATCTCGCCTTCAGCCTGAGGGAAGTGAGTCAACCTAACATGAATGAATCTTTGAGATTACACGAGCATAATTGTACTGGTCACGGTAAATGTCAGTGTCCCATTATTCAAAAGAAGAGAGAAATTAAATATTTAGGACTCAAGATAGATGATGGACTTGGATGGCACGGACACGTTGAGGAACTTAGTAAAACACTAAGAAAACTTATTTACATATTTAAAAACTTGCGAAACGTCTTGGATCCTCTAACCCTGAGAGCAGTTTATTTCGCATTAGCACAGTCTCGGCTTATCTACGGCTTAATTGCATTCGGCAGCTGTGGAACTACGGTTCTGCAGGGACTGAGGGTGGCACAGAGGTGTCTCATAAAAGTGATCCTAAAGAAACCCATGAAATTTCCCACTGTTGAAATTTACAAACAGTTTAAGGTACTCACTGTGGATCAATTATTTGTTAGACTCACACTACGAAGATACTTTACTTCTGTGTCTAGGTCGAGGTCTCAGCAGAGCCGTGAAACGAGAACGGCAGTGGGAATTAGTTGCTGGGTCCCATTTTGTCGAACAACTTTTGGTAGGCGCCAGTATTTTGCAATAGCTCCAAGAATTTTTAACTCTTTAAGCCCAAACATTAGGAATGCTAAAAGTGAGGGTGTGTTCAGGAGGTTTGTTGACGGTTGGGTTAGAGAGCAGATCGGCGAAATTCCATATTAGTGGATTCCCCGTGTGTAAATGAGTACGAAAGAAGGTATGTTAATATGTGTGTGAGAGGGTGTATGTAAATGTGTGAGAGAGAGAGGGTGTCTGTGTGTGTGTGTGAGAAGGAGTGTTCTAGGGTGTGAGGGTATGTGTGTGTAGTATTTATTTCATCAATACATTATTTATATTGCTGTGATTTTTTATTTTTTTATTTTAAGATCATTTTGGACATTTTGTTCATTGATTATTTGTTGTATCTACCTATTTGTCATTTTATATGATTGTCTATTGCCTGAACTACATACTTATTTTCTTATTATTGTGACTGCTTATAGTGATAATTAATTACTTATATTTTGGACTACAAATTTTGTTTATTTTTATAGGGTTATTCTTTGTATGTTGTATACTTTCTATTCTTTTGTTTACTGTTTTTAAATGTATATGTATTTTTATCTACCCGAGACAGGCTTGTCCTAGTGGGTTGATTCAATGTAATGTATGACTGATATTTGCAACTTAATAAACGAATAAATAAAATAAAATAAATAAAAATAACGCTACTATGTACCACTGACTAACTTAAAAGTAGATCCTCTGTCCTCAACCATTAACGCTTAACAATATGTACCTAATGTCACAGGTGTTGAAGAGTTAATTTGGTGTACTTAATGCTTTTTATTTAGGTCATTTTCTATCTAAGACTATTGAATGGTACCTATGTAGAATAAAAAGTTGTCTCTATACAAGTGAATATGGTTAATATTCTGGCAACATCTATTGCTGACAGCGGCTACTCAAATTTGGTTGTCAAATGTTCTCATCGCTTCCCAAAGATGTCTCTAAATTATCTAATAGTAAAAAAATATACATTGAATATGTAAGTATCAGGCCGTTAGTCCACTAGTTTCCTTGTAAAGGATTGTTATGGATGCGGAATCGAGTCCTGCCGGGGGCATGGGATTACCATGTTGATAAAATTTCAGATTGGTATATAGGACCACCTAAATGGGGAACGTTGTAAATGTAAAATAATCACAGTTTCGCGACAGTCCGCCAGCCTCAAAAACAACTGCAGAAGACTGTGCACTTGGTTCCTAGGGAGCAGTCCGTTATTTGACAAGTCGTCAGTCTTTGAAAATTGCGACAATGTTTTTTTTTTGCTGCGCCAACAACATGTTCAATGTTATACACCCCGATTTATAATAGCAGTACCTTATTTCTAGGAAAACAAACCATTAGTACCTATAGTAATTCAAATTTGAAAAAAAAAACATTCTAAATCGAACGTCCATTCATAGAATGATCTTAATATCATGTGTAAAGGTGCGGTTTATACCAAACGAACAAAGACCCAGAGCTTGAAAATAGAGTATATTTTCCTAATCGTTGATATGGTCACCAAGGAAATAATAACAAGAAAGAACTGTTATCGCCTACTAATAAGTTGTTGTTTCCATGGTGTCCAGTATCAACGATTAGGAATTAATACTCTATTTTCAACCTCTAGGTATTTGTTCGTTTGGTACAAATACACCTTTACTGTAGGGCTGCCATACGTCCCGGTAGACCGGGACATGTCCCGGTTTTGAGGTTTGTTTCCCAGTGTCCCGGTCCAAGAGTCATTTGTCCCGGTCTAACTACTCTAAAAGAAAGAAAGAACTGCTCCAAAAAAACGAAAACATCGGAGAAGTATGATTGGGCAAAGAAAAGCGATGATATAGAAACCACCGAAGCCGGGGAAGGGGGAGAGTAAAGGCAAGATAAGAATGGAATGTAAGGTTCTATTTGGTTTTATTAAATTGAATCGCCCATTAATTTATATTATATTATTTTAGATTTGATAAAGACGCATCCACAAGAAAACATCAAATATTTCCAGTCGAACTGAGTGTCACGTTTTGCTCTTTGAATACCTATTATCAATCTCTAATTTAACATTTGGTTCTCCAACCACTCAAGTGGTTGGTAGTCTAGCGGCTAAGACGCCGGTTTTCGTACTGTTTCGTTCGGAGGTCGTGGGTTCGATCCCAGATGCTTTCACGACACAAGCTTTATGTAGCTTACTGTGAAAGAGTCAAAGAGTGTATTTGTGTTCACTTTGAGTGAGCACAGATTCATTAAATTTTTTTAAATGTTGTGCATTTTTTATAATAAAGGTATTAGGTATTGTCGATAAAAGTTTTTTTGTTTTTTTGGGGGGGGGGGGGGAGGGGGGTCCCGGTCGGTAGTCCGACAATTATGGCAGCCCTACTTTACTGGTAAATAAATATGATCTAAGAGTAGGTAGGTATCTACAGGTATTATGTATGGATATACTAATACTTCATTTGTGTTGTTTGTTACAACAAAGACCCTGGCATTTGATAATGTTTTTACGCACGAGAACATCGTTTTAGGAAGCGTCAAAATGATCAGTCCCGTCTGCCGCGTGATGGGAAAATGCCCCCTGGCTAGATTCTCCAACCTTCGGTTCGGTGTCCGACTCGATACTGTGTGAACTTTATTAGCAACCGTCAACAAAAATGATTGGGAGTAAAACGTGTAAATATTTCTTAACATAGCAATAACGTAGTATTAATAAATGACCGGTTTTATTTAAATAACAAAATCGAGAACAAATGTTTTACATCAAACATTATGTAAAAAATCAAGCAGGCCAAGTTATCTGATGGTAGTTCCATGATGTGGTAATATGTTTTTTGATGATTGGTGTGTTCCATCCGTAACTAAAAACTGTATCAATTTCTAACTTGATCATTCAATATTTCTTACATTATATTATAGTCATTATATCTATGTAAATTTATCTTACACCTTTCCTTTCTCTCTCTATTTCCTTTCTCTCGCGATACAGTCCATATCGAGCCTTGGCCTCCCTTAGCATTCATCTCCAACAAGTCCTGTCTTCTGCCGCCGTCCTCCAATTCGCCACCTGGATGATCTGCGCTCCATCTTTATCAAACTCATTTTCCCACCTCAGCCGAGGTCTACGGACTCGTCTCCGTCCTCTTGGATGTCCACTCAAGATTCTTTTAGGGACACGTGAATCGGGCATTCGCTGTGCGTGTCCAGCCCATCTCAATCTTTAGCTTTATGTGCGTCGAGATGTTTGGGGCCTGGTATATTCAGCTTTTCATTTGTTCTAATGCGCCACTGTTCGCCCTCTCTCACTGGCCCACAGATTCGACGCAGAACCTTCCTTTCAAAAGGTGAAAACACAAAGAACGCCGATTTCGACCGGCGCCGATCGCCGCAAAGAATGTAGTCTATGGTTTCAATGCATTTAAATGGGCATGCCGGAAAGCGGGTTCCTGCTTTTGCGCGTCTCCCATTCAAATGCATAGAAACAGAAACATTCTTAGCGCCGGTCGGAATCGGCGTTCTTTGTGTTTTCACTTCTAAGCTATCCAGCATATTTGCCATCCTCGCTGTCAGTGTTAGCGCCTCACATCCATAGGTTTACACAGTACATAATATTATGACTTTTTTAGAAATGGTCATTTTTAACAAAGTAACAATGATTATTATCGATGATATGCTACCTAGTAAAAAAAACTGTAAACTGTATTGCAGTAGGTAGGTAAGCACTGTACGAGTGTACGCAGTACGATAGATTTAAACAACATGCTTATCACTGCAAATTGATGAAAAAATCGTAAGAAATGAGTAGATCAATGAAATAATGCTATCAATACATGTTGTAAACAGTATTGAATTGTTTCTGTATGACTAAAACACTTGTGTCATTGACAAACTAGTTTTGTGTTTTATTTGTTTATTACTAGCTTTCCCAACAAACGTTGTCTTGTGGTCCTAACCTAACTATAAAATAAATATTGATTTCGAATGAAAAAAAATGTATATAATGATAAATCAATTAGGTTCCTTTTTAACCAATATAATTCCGACCGATGCGTCTGTTATTACCATTTATTTTGCATCCGCATTCTGTGAAGCGCACTAAACTATCTAACAACTGAAAGTTTCTATCAAACGCCAGTTCAATTAAAAAATTGTAAAAAATATAATGTAAAAAGCACCAACGAGTTACCTACTTCAGGTTTTCTTAAAATTTCTAACGTACCGCGCTACATTCTTGTTTTCTTTTCTTTCATAAAACCTTCCCCTGACAATAGCAAACGACAAAAAAGAAATAGCGAAATTTGGCCACGGAAAATAGGTCTCCATTTTTATATATAGAGATAAATAACTATGCTCATCTCCAAAACTACAACTCTGTTTTCAAATAATCATGGGTTTAGTATGCGGGTTTGAGTCCTGTAGGGACATTGAATTTTGGGGGTTTTGAATTTTGATAATTTATTGGCGAACGATATTACCAAAAATATGTAGGTTCTTAAAACTCACATTAATGTAATACTTCTAGAATAGCCGACCCACAATTCAACAGCTATAATACAAAGAAATTATTACTAACTAATAATGCAAATTTTTTGAATTCAACCTTTTTAGTTAATTCAGTTAATAATTTGTATTTCAGCGGGCGTCTTATTGTTTACACCGGTATCCAATCTACGCTTATTAACACTAAACGTCAAGATTAAACTGTCTCTTTCCCGCTTTCATAGAAAGCTTTATACTTTTCTAAAAGAATAATGCGTTCATTAGTGTTAAAAAGTTGGTATTTTTTACTAACGGCATTCTACCCTGTAAAAGTAATTTTTGTAGTTAGTAATTTTTGTAATAGGTATTAAAATTCTTTTTGGATTTGACATCTCGATTCTTGAGGAATGTCGAATGCTTTTTAATTTCTTATTAGTGGTCGGCCAGTGCTCTTAATTCGACTATAACTGATTTAGATTATAAGTTGAAACATTATTAAGATTGCTTTGTCAAAAACTGAGCGGGCGCTATTTCACAATTTTCTTTCAAATTTGAAATGTTAATATATTTAAAGTTTTTTCTATGGTTATTTAATACAAAAAATATTAATCTATTCTCAATTTGACCACAGATAAGCAAAAGATCTGTGTCAAATATATCGAAGTGTGTGCGAGTATCAAATACATAACATTACAGTAGTGTTTGTAATGTTTTTTATTGATTATCTGTATAAACTATGTATAATTGTGCGAAATTTTATACTCCGCCGTCGGCGCAATTTTTGTACAAATGGTCACAAAAGTTTTTCCTTCACTTATTAATATACTAGCTTTCCCGACAGACGTTGTCCTGTGGACCCTTTGGTCTTAACCAGAGGCGGCCCGTTCATTGTGCACTGCGCCTCCAGAAACAAAAATAAACTAATTAAATAATAACATTTAAATATTAATTCTAAAACGCCCATATTTCATTCGTATTCAAAGCTCAGGCGGGAACAACGCGAGAATATAATAATATGCGCACAATTTTGTTGACTTTGTATGAAAATTTTCTAGAACTCCCGAAACGGTAGAGGAAGTGGGATGGGCTACTTAAGAGTGGCAAGTACGTATGCGAGAATGAGAAAAAATTATGTTGTTAGATTTTTTCATAGATGGCGTCGTAGGAAATTGGTTCCATACTAAATTTAATAATATTATATTATATCTTACCCATTTTTTCAACTTTTTATCAGTTATTCTGTCATCCGGAGCGGAGAAGAATCCAATAAATCAAACATCGAAAGAATCTGTTCAGCCAATCTCGATTATAAGTGTTCGCACTAACCCGACATTCATTTATTTTATAGATAGATTTTGTAAAATGAATAAATCTTGGTTTGTATATTACACCTACCTTAGGAAACGCTCTTGGTTTTTTTTCTACTTGTTTTTTAAGTAAACAACTCATTTAATTATATACCTACGTGCTCAAATAAGTAGTAATTATTGTAGTCTAGAGAAGGCACAAGATCTATTTAAATAGACTTATAATTTTATTACTTTGTGTTCTTTCTCGTTCGAGATGCCTTCATGTTTTTATCTCATCTCTCATCATATGACAACAGTTTTCATTACGCAATCTTCACACTTCAGTCGACATTACTCCAGGCGATCTCAGTAGAGCTGTGTTTTCTTCCAACTTACATTTTTGCTTTGATTTCAAATACAAAAAGTGTAAAAGACAACCGTTTTAAAAACAAGTAAGTTTTGTTTCTTTATTGTTAGTTGTCCAAAACATTATAAAATTTAAAATAACCGTGACATTATAAACTTTTATAATTTTGAATTTTTATTGGCGTTTGACATAATTGTCAGTTGTTTGATTGCTGGTGCTGATTGTCAGAATATGCCCTGTAAATGTCGTTTAAAGCAGATGCATCGGTCAGAATTATACTTATAGGTTAGGTTTTTAATTTTTTCATGAAACAAATTCGAAATCCATATTCGTATTAAAGACAGGGCAATACTGAAAATGCGATCTCGTTACTTTTGGTATGTAGGAAGTACCTGATTTTCATTTGTAATAGGTATAATTCCTGCTTGGAAATCTATACCTTTTTTATAATAATCTTAATGTTATGAAGGTTACCTTCTCACACCAAATTGTAATAGGTATAATTCCTGCTTGAAAATCTATACCTTTTTTATAATAATCTTAATGTTATGAAGGTTACCTTCTCACACCAAATTGTAATAGGTATAATTCCTGCTTGAAAATCTATACCTTTTTTATAATAATCTTAATGTTATGAAGGTTACCTTCTCACACCAAATTGTAATAGGTATAATTCCTGCTTGAAAATCTATACCTTTTTTATAATAATCTTAATGTTATGAAGGTTACCTTCTCACACCAAATTGTAATAGGTATAATTCCTGCTTGAAAATCTATACCTTTTTTATAATAATCTTAATATTATGAAGGTTACCTTCTCACACCAAATTGTAATAGGTATAATTCCTGCTTGAAAATCTATACCTTTTTTATAATAATCTTAATATTATGAAGGTTACCTTCTCACACCAAATTGTAATAGGTATAATTCCTGCTTGAAAATCTATACCTTTTTTATAATAATCTTAATATTATGAAGGTTACCTTCTCACACCAAATTGTAATAGGTATAATTCCTGCTTGAAAATCTATACCTTTTTTATAATAATCTTAATATTATGAAGGTTACCTTCTCACACCAAATTGTAATAGGTATAATTCCTGCTTGGAAATCTATACCTTTTTTATAATAATCTTAATGTTATGAAGGTTACCTTCTCACACCAAATTGTAATAGGTATAATTCCTGCTTGAAAATCTATACCTTTTTTATAATAATCTTAATGTTATGAAGGTTACCTTCTCACACCAAATTGTAATAGGTATAATTCCTGCTTGAAAATCTATACCTTTTTTATAATAATCTTAATATTATGAAGGTTACCTTCTCACACCAAATTGTAATAGGTATAATTCCTGCTTGAAAATCTATACCTTTTTTATAATAATCTTAATGTTATGAAGGTTACCTTCTCACACCAAATTGTAATAGGTATAATTCCTGCTTGAAAATCTATACCTTTTTTATAATAATCTTAATGTTATGAAGGTTACCTTCTCACACCAAATTGTAATAGGTATAATTCCTGCTTGAAAATCTATACCTTTTTTATAATAATCTTAATATTATGAAGGCTACCTTCTCACACCAAATTGTAATAGGTATAATTCCTGCTTGAAAATCTATACCTTTTTTATAATAATCTTAATGTTATGAAGGTTACCTTCTCACACCAAATTGTAATAGGTATAATTCCTGCTTGAAAATCTATACCTTTTTTATAATAATCTTAATGTTATGAAGGTTACCTTCTCACACCAAATTGTAATAGGTATAATTCCTGCTTGAAAATCTATACCTTTTTTATAATAATCTTAATGTTATGAAGGTTACCTTCTCACACCAAATTGTAATAGGTATAATTCCTGCTTGAAAATCTATACCTTTTTTATAATAATCTTAATATTATGAAGGTTAATATTTTATTTAATAAACCTCATTATAATTAGAAACCCAAAATTTTGGTTTCACATCTTTGCAATGGTTTTTAAATTCGTCGGCGTGAGTCTGCTAGTTTTTATGCAAAATACCAAATTGATTATTTCAAGGCTATTTTCACTTTCCCCATTGGCTTGCGAACAATACTTAAGTAGGTACATGGGTAGGTACACACATTGGAATTTTTGTGTGGTATATTATGTATATACATCACGTACCTACCTACACCAAATTCTTCATTAATGATCACACACAATTAAAAATACTCATTAAAATTGAATTCAAGCTCGTTAATTATATTATTCAAAAAGCAAAGAGGAACCTTATCGTCGCTTAATTTTGAACCTCAGTAGGTCAGTTTGATAGTCTTACCGCTTTCGTTTAATTATTCTTCAGACAAAAACACAACTTCGTTTATCAACACGATCACAAGAAAACCCATTTCAACAATAACAATACGACAATAAAAAAAAATAACAAAACTTCCATTTTCAAAACACTGATAACAATTTTATAATAGACAATTACTTAATAATGTTCAAAATAAATATGTAGGTCATACAGAGGACAGAGGTAGAAACTGAGAAAGTAGTAGGAACTGGGAAAAGGAAGGGTTCTGCGTCTACAAATTCAATAAAGTCCGCACCTTTTTAAAATCCACGTAAAGTTGAGTTTAAAGAAAGAATACCTAATATTGTTAGGTACTCCTAAATGACATGTAAATTGTACGTACATTGGTGCTACCCTTCTAGGCTTTACTCTATCCTTGACCTATGCACTAACGGGCTCACGTACACTCACATGTCATCGATTTTTCACCAACAAGTATTATTTGTTTCATCCAAACATACAGCAATTTACAAAACACGTATATTATGTGCTAAATACAATTGATAGATATACAGGTCGATTCCGTTCCATTAAAATTTTGAATTTCGCGATTGATGTGAATATAGCTGCAAGTGATATCAAATAAGTGGTGATGTCCAACTGTCAAAATTCTCGTAATGGCCGCCTATTTCGCTATCAAACGTATCTTGTTCAAGAAATATAACGATATCAACGGATAGTGTTTATGATGGAAATAAAAAAATCTGAATGACTACAACAATATTAACCTGAAATGGTTTTATTGTTATTTTTAAGCAAAGTTGCCACCTGTCCGGGTTTGACCAGGATAGTCCGGATTTTGCGACGTGCGTCCGGGCGAAATCAAAAATTGCCGGGCCACTAACTTTATTTAATGTGACCCTTTTTTAGTGAACTTTCATCTTTCCAGATACCAAATTTACAGAACGACTTTTTTTTTAGTTAACCTTTTAACCTTTCCGGATACCAAATTTTCAAAATGACCTTTTTAAGTTGGTGTCCTGGTCAAAAATTTTACAAAGTTGGCAACATGGTCCATTCAATGAAATTTGTAATATTTTATTTAATGACTGTAAGTTTGTTTGAAAAATAAAATTAAAAAATTAAAAAAAAACACTGTTTTTGAGATATTATCTAAGAAAATATTCTTATATGGATTCTTAGGTTAACCGAAAACATGTTGAACATGTTGAGAATTCTCATGATTAGGAGTTTTGGAGACAAACATTTCCACCTAATGGCGAACGTTGTTAACGTAAAGTGATCACACTAAGCCAGCCTTCGAAATAACAGTAGAAGACGGTCGTAAGCTCGTAGTGGTTTGTTCCATTTAAAAATCGAACATTAGTAATGAATTGTTAGAGTCATTAGTTGTTATTTTCCCCTTTGAAAACATTAAGGAATGTCCTAAAACAAAATTTAATGGCATTCATATACAAAATAGAATGAACCTTTCAATCCAACCTTATATTCCAATATTTTATTATTTTAATTTATAAAAATAAATCGAAAAATCCCATCAAAAGTTAATGTAAGTATCTGAAAAAGCGTAGCACATTATAAGTTTGTTGATTTTGTATGAAAAACGTCAAAGTGGAATAGTTTATTTCGATTCGAAGCTACGTCATTCCAACATTAGGTACATGCATGTTTACGAATTTGTAATAAGTTTAATTTATTTATGAATGAATATGTCTGTCTGTAAGACACAATGCTGCCAACGTGTGAATCATGTCACCAGCCCAAATATTTTAATTAATTTATTCAATTATTATTCAACGGCTCGTTCCGGTAGTATAGAGTAGACTAAAATAATACCAAGCAGCATGTGTGGCCTGTTTTCGCTTACTTTGTTTAACTATAATTATATCAATTAATTAGATACGATAATAACAAGTATCAATTGTTTACATTATTGAATTAATTTATTGAATAACAAGCTGACCCATCAAACTTCGTTCAAAATCTTCATACGATAATTCTTTCAAAAATATCTGCTTACTTTCTGAAACATTATGGGAAATAAAAATGTTCTTATCAAACAAAAAGAAACATAAAAATAAAATTTCCGATAAAAACGGCATAACCCCACAACATATTAATCGAACATAACATAACTAACCTCCTTTTATTCATTTCTTGCATTCCAATTTTTAATCAAACCCAAAACATTTTAGTCATCTGCGAAACCTTTGAAAGTTGAATACTCTCAACAGAGTTGCAGAACCGTGACCTAGGCTATTATATTATTAGATATACTGGCAACATGCATCGCTACCGTTACTCTCCACATTCCATTTCCGTTCTATTAACTCCACATTATTTTTTGCATTATGTAACAAAAATTAAACAATTATTCGTGTGTATTATTGTTGAATGACTGCGTAAAAGTACACTAGTTTCAGGCTTAGCATTTGTACCTGCTTGGGGGGCGTTCAAGTATTACGTAACGCAATTTTTGAAGATTTTTGACCCCCCCTCCCCCCCATGTAACCCGCCGTAACGTTTTTCTGTACCCCCCCCTCCCCCCCCCCCCCTAAATGTTACGTAACACCCAAGAGACTATTTTTTTACTGAACTCTCGTAAAAAAATAAAAGGGTTTCAAAGGGTTCCTTTACTAACTTCGGAGAAAAAAAAAATACTATTTATATGTTCCATAAATTTATCTTTATTTTTTCTTTTGCTGTTTTGCTGCAAGTCCAGTTGATGATGTAAATCCCCCCTTTTGACCACTAACGAATGCTGTCAACGAAAATAAAATAAAAATGACGTAAGTATAATACAGTCGAGGGATTCCCCGTAAAAAATAAAAGATTTGCTAACTTGGGAGGGCGAAATAAAAATTACATACAATGCAGTCGAGGGACTCCCCGTAAGACTTAAACGAAAAAGGTTCCTTTTTTCGCAGAGCGAAAAATTCTTACGCTTAGGGTGAAAACACGTAGAAAGCCGATTCCAGAATGTTGTCTATGGTTTCAATGCATTTAAATGGGCATGCCGGATAGCAGGTTTCTGCTTTTGCTGTGCGTATCCCCATTCAACTGCATAGAAACATTCTTTGCGCCGGTCGGCGCGGGTCGGATTCGGCATTCTACGTGTTTCCACCAAAAGCTTTAACATCGGAGAACAAAATAAAAATGACGTACGGTACAATCGAGGGACTTCCCGTAAAACATTGTCGAAAAGGGTTCCTTTGCTAACTTCGGAGAAAAAAAATGATGTACAGTACAATCGAGGGACTTCCCGTAAAACATAAACGTAAAGGGTGCCCAACTTGGAAGATTTATTTCCCAATTTTTTTTATTTAAGAAAAAAAAATACCGTTACGTAACGAGTTGTTCAAACCCCCCCCTCCCGCCCACGTAACGCACAGTAACGTTTTGCAAGACCCCCCCTCCCCCCCAAATTGCGTTACGTAATACTTGAACGCCCCCTTGTGGCCGCGGCTGTTTAGATATTTCGAAAATATATAATAGTTGGTTATGTTCGTTGGAGAGCTCTTGTTGCCTCCCTATGCCCCTAAGTGGGGTCTAAAGGGAGTTTGGATTGGATTTGGATGTTTGTCGTAACTTACTATTTTACAACCCCCCCCCCCTCCCCCTCTCCCTAAATAATTAAACAACAAAAAAACAATTATATAATCAGAAATACAGTCTTCAACATCAATAAATTACGTAAAAATAAACAAAATATGTCAAACATTTCAACGTTTGCAATATTAGTAGTATTGCAATTAGATTTATCCTTTGTACAAGCTTTCCCGACAGACGTTGTCCTGTGTTCCTAAATATGAATATTGAATTCGAATTTATATGGTGATGAATTAATTATCATTTGACCATTGTAATTCCGACCGATGCGTCTGTTGTAAACCATGTATATTGCATCCGCATTCTGTCAATCGCACCAATTGACAATTTCTGTCAATATTTCAAAATAGGAATAAAAATTATAAGGTAAAAAGTACTAATAAGGTTGTCTACGTAGAGTTTTCTTTAATTTTCCACGTAACTTTCTTATTTTTTTCTTTCATAAGAACCATATCCTGACAAAATCAGACACGACAATGAATTAGCGAAATCGGTCCAGCCATCGATTGGCGGTCCGCTGTTCTAGAAGACCATTGCATTAGTGACGTGAATAGTTAAAATATGTACTAAATCAACAGTAGGAGACAGGTATACCGACTGATAACGCACTGTTAGCCAACATCTAGGCGATAGATAAAAGGATAAATATTCATGATAACATCAACTATGTTACATTCCAACATTAGATTAAATCAAATAGTTAATCAACTACATTTGTATGTAATTTTAGTCATTACAATAACAAACCAATCGAGTCTGCCATCTTGCTCTTCTTTTCTCTATTAGACCAGACACATTGATTTTTTTTACAAGGCGGCTGCTTTTTAACGTTGGGCAAGAAGGATTTAGGACTTTTATCAAAAAATCCATTAACGACCCAACCTAATTATTTAATCTAGCTAGACTGACGCATACCACTTTTGTTTGCTATATGTTTGATAAGGATTGATAAAAAAAATACTTAGTTTTCCCTAGATTTGTACTTAAAATAGTATCAGTCATTGCACAATTATTGGGATTTTAATATCGCGTGTAAAGATTCATACCCTTCGTTTATTTTAATAATTGATCAATACATACAAACATATGGTGTTACTTGTAAAGCATCTTATTAATCTTTCTTTGTGCCATATCTGTGTAGCAGCACCTTAGTTATTTGTAAAAAAGTGGACTTTGTTTTCAGTTCATTAATTAAGTAAATATAGGTTAAAAAAATAAAATTCTTATCATAGTGCGACGGAAGATGCGCCTGCGCATAATTTTTTTTCGTATCTCTGTAATCAGTGGAAATAATATTAATGTTTTGATTAGATTTTTCTAGTACAACTAACGTTTGACATAATTACACCTGATTATTAATTTAGGTCCGTATAATATTTTTTTACAAATTTTATTGCATATGAATAGTTTTATAAATTTTATAAATGCTAATAAAATATCAGTGAAGTGATCGTGTACTTTTTGATAATTTATTAACTTTATTTTCATCAGTTTGATGAGCTATGTTTTTGTTAATTCGATTTCTTGTTTATTTGTTTGTGCGTGTGTTTGACTCAAAGAATTCTTGCAATTGATATTAATTAGGTAAACTTCCCGACTAATTAGACAAAGAATATTTTCAAAATAGCTCACATGTAGGTATGTATAAATTTAAAAAATACATTGTGATCGTGTTCTGAGCTATTTTTAATTATTGTCCAGCCAGTTAGGAAGTTTATTAAACTCCGGTTGCAAGATTTCTATGAGTCAAACACACCCACAAACAAATAAACACCGAAGTATATAGTTTTAAGAATATTGAATTTATTTATATTAAATGTTTTGTTTTGTAAATTGTATTTGAAAGTAAAAATAAGGGCTGAAAATCTAAAAAAAAATCCGAATATGTGTTGGAAAAACTTAAAAGGAATATTTTCGTTAAAGTGTTATTTTTTATCTTGTTATTATCATTTCTATAAATTATTTGCAAATAAGATTGCCATACGCCTAGAATTTTCCGGTATGTTCTCGTAATTTTTGTATTATTTAGAACAGAATTACCGGGGAAATTTAAACTGTCATAAATAACAATAATTTCGTCAAAGAAATAAATGATTCTATTTGTTTGTTTATTTATTTTTTTTTTTTTTTTGATTCGGTAAGGTTTTGGTAACTCTCTTGGCTATTTTAGGGATTTTAATTAAAAAATCAGAAACTTGAATGGTTGCCATAAACAAAATTCTTTTCGCCGGTCGGCGCGGGTCGGAATCGGCTTTCTACGTGTTTCCACCCTATCTATACCTATATTACCTATGCACAATTTGATTTCCACTAGCAACATTTACATTTTCCTTGACTCAATAAATTCCATTTTTTAATTTTTATTTTCTTTTAATTGCAGATAAAATGTTGGCAGCTCACTTATACACCTATGCATTATGGCTTTTAGTGATTCTGCAATTGACACTGGTTCGAGGACAAAATGCGGCAGATGACAATTTCAGAAGTGATTATATCAATATTTTTTATTTAAAAATAATAATTAATTAAGTTTTGAAAAAGAAAGTAAATTGTAATAATAATGTTTCAGGAAGAACTGGTAATTTGTGCAAAAAAGACTCAGACTGTCCAGATAATGCGTTTTGCAGACAAACCGAGGGTAGTGGCTTCTGCAGCTGCAAGAACGACTACATCATAACACTTTACAACAATACCCACAGGGAATGTGTCAAAGGTAAAGTTCCAACAGTCTTATCATACAAAATAAATAGTTTGACATTTTAACTCTGACAGAAACATGGCTCAATACCTCAACTCTAGCGAACATGGTTTGGTTAGTTGCTATAGGTTTCACAGGTTTTGGCGAGATGGCGGTGTTGTGTGAAGCACGATTCCGTTGTGTGTGATTGTAAAATTATGTATATAAATGTACTTTTATTATAATGTCAAAAAGGGTTTAACCAAAAGACATACGTTATAACGCCCCTTACAGAGATGGACTATAA
Source organism: Mystacides longicornis (assembly GCA_963576905.1). NCBI lineage: Eukaryota > Metazoa > Arthropoda > Insecta > Trichoptera > Leptoceridae > Mystacides > Mystacides longicornis. The sequence goes on from OY756427.1 coordinate 29,076,836, forward strand.
TAAGAATATTATTGTGAAATTGGGCAATAAAGGTCGTCACAAGATAGGCAGTGACCTTTTATAGTAACTGAATGATAAATGCGACTTTTAAAGTGAATTAATGTAAACAAATCATGTTGTTTTTATTATTTTAGAAGCGTCAGCTCTGGGAGATGAATGCAAAGTGAATCTTCAATGTCAATCGCGTCTTTCGGTGAATGCAATTTGCTTAAACGGAGCCTGCCAATGCAAAGAAGGTTCGCATTTTGATGACGGGAGATGTTATGAGACTTCAAGTAAGCTTAACCCTTTTATTTTTCAAATTTGAATTCCAAATCAAACCTTCCTTTACACACAGAAGCATAGGGAGGCAAAAATAACTATCCATTGTGCTCGATATTGACCTTCGCCCACACCATGTCTCAGCTCTGCGCGGAACACGGTATGAGGGGGTCTTCCTCGTCTTCGGGACCCTGATGAGAACATGAACAGCGCTCTCCTCGGCCAACTGATATTCAGCATCCTTAACACATGTCCCAGCCAGGTCCATCTCCTCTCCATAATGGGCCTCTGTAGGGTGCGCCGGCTTATAGCACCATTCGTGATGCGGAACATAACTAAAACTACCTATAGTTTTAAATTTAATTTCTATATTTCCTCTGACTTGTGGGACGTGAGGCTACGAAAATAGTCAGGAAAATAAAAGATATAGGTATTTGAAATACTTAACGAAGAATATTAATGTATTTTTTCAATTGTTTCGTAAAATGATTGTATGATTTTTGTTTCAGTAATTGGACAGAGTTGTCAAGTAAATCAAAACTGCTACTTGGGACCCGACACCTCTATAAGTAATCAAGCTTATTGTATCAGAGGCATTTGCACGTGCAACTTGCTTCATAGTCCTAGAAATGGCGGTACCAGGTATTAAAAATAACACAATAATATTTTTCTTCAGTATACTGCTCCAGGTTATAACTTGCATTAATTTTTTCTCCGGAAAACAGTGTAGTTCCCTTGAGGTGACCTCTAGGCCACAAAACGGCGCTCTTAATATAAGTTATCTTAGTATTATTATTATTATTAGTTCAATATAGTATAGGATGTCAACGCTAACCCATTTAGTATTAGGTATTATAATAATTTATCATTTCGAGCTTAATGTTCGGTGGAAAAAAATTATGAATCCTATTTTAAAATAAGTAGGTTATGGTAACCGACGAGTTCATCGAAAATCAATTCATCGAAAATCAATTCATCGAAAATCAATTCATCGAATGATCAATTCATCGAATGACCAATTCATCGAAAATAAATATTTTGAAGATATTTGAGAGACTAGCCTTTTTGACAACCAAACTCATGTGTTGAAATATTTGGACTTCAATTTAGAAAATGGGCCTATTTTCATATCGTGCGAAAAAATAATATCACACGCTTTCAAAGTATGCGATATTTATTTTTATCTATCACTTTTCTTTGTTTTTTTGTATCGAAAAGCGTATTTTAGTATTTGTCGTCGATATTTGTAGTAGATAACAGAGAAATGTGAAATAAATAGATAAATAGATAGACGAACAGACAGACAGACGGACGGACAGACAGACGGACGGACAGACAGACAGACGGGCGGACAGACAGACGGACGGATAGACGGACGGGCGGACAGATAGACGGGCGGATAGACAGACGGGCGGACAGACAGACAGACGGGCGGACAGACAGACGGACAAACGGACAGATAGACGGGCGGATAGACAGACGGGCGGACAGACAGACAGACGGATGGATGGACAGACAGACGGACGGACAGACAGACAGACGGACGGACGGACGGACAGACGGACAGATAGATAAATAACTAAATATATAAATAAATAAATAATATATAGGTATAAATAAATAAACAAACAAATAAATAAATAAACTAACAAACGGACGAGACAGACACACAGACAGACGGACGGACATACGTGACAAGATCTGCCAACATCTTCGAGGGGGGGCGAAGGGTACAGACGCTGTTTTCGGCCATTATATGGCACTAATAAAGATATTAAAAAAAAATACTCCAACGTATGTCAAAATCGCCGCCATCTTTAATTTATATGAGTGACCAAACTGAAGCTTTACCTTATTATTAGGTCATAAACAATTTCTCTAAAATATCTTCATAATAATGGTTTTCGATGAATTGATCATTCGATGAATTGATTTTCGATGAATTGATTTTCGATGAATTGATTTTCGATCAATTGATTTTCGATGAATTGATTTTCGATGAACTCGTCGTGAATCGTAGGTTATATACATAGTACAAGTTTTTTTTGTAATTGCGCAATAAAACTAAATATATTTTCTATTACATACTCAAGTTCCTTCTATAATAAGCAACAATAATGAATTTAAACTTCTGATTTTTCAATTTCAAATAATTCACAACTGTATTAACAGTATTTTAGTTCGAAATAGCATTGATTCCATTAGCTTATGAATTATATGCAACCACTTCAACACTACTCCTAAGAGTTAACATAAAACTCGATCCAATTGTAGATAGGAAAATAAAAAAGAAGTTTTCCAGATTTTTTGAGCTGATAAAAAGTGACAATAATTTATTTTTATAGGTGTCTAAAAGATGCCGAACTTGGGGATCCTTGTGAAGATGATCCACACTGTACAGGGGCCAACACCAGATGTCATGGAGTGTGCAGATGTCAAGATGGATTTGTGGCATACGATAGAGAAAAGAGGTGTCTAAGGGGTAAGAATATTTGCATCAATCGTGTCATGCTCTTTATGTCTAAGGGTCGTGTTATCACTTACCTATATCGTCGAGAGGTCTCTCCAATCTCAAATTTAGGGTCACTGAGGTGTCGGAGGTTTGTTTTTTAGACGCTGTCATCCATGAAATGTGATTCCCAAAATTTGCTGCACGAATTTGTTTTTATGTTGAGAAGTTTTCTTTGCTGAGCAACTGTTTAATACACGTGGTTTTGGTGTCTCTCTTCTTTCTTTTCTTTTTCATGCCCTAAACGAAGAGCTGGCTTGGACTAGGTATTCTTATAGGGAGCTCTTTTTCACTACTGCCATCTGGTGCTACATGCTCTCCTAGATATTTGAAATGGTCGACATTCTCTATATAGTCACTTCACAGTTGCAGGTTAGTTTGGTTTCTGCAGAATTTTTTTAAGCATATTTTTGGACTTTTTTTTTTAATTTATTCCCAGTCATCACTCCTCTATTCACAATTTCATCGATCCAGGTGCAATAAAATGGCCGTCAACAGCATTCAGTTGGTGTTTCCATGGTAACAACGTTAAAAGCTGTCGTTACTTTGGGAACATCGACCGATCAATACTGTTGACTGACATTTTATTGCACTTGACTCCAGCCCCTCTATGCCCTTCTCAGTTTACCCAGCAATCCCCACCCAGTGCTCCACTTCTCCATCGGCTATCCTCGACATGGTCGGCAGTCACCCAGATAGGCCAACTCTGCGTAGAAATTTTTAGAGTAGGACTTCAAAGTGGTTGGTAGACTAGCGGTTACGACGCCGGCTTTCGCACTGTTTCGTGCGGAGGTCGTGGGTTCGATCCCAATTTCCGACCGTCTTTCTCTCTCACGACACAAGCTTTAAGTAGCTTACTGTGAAAGAATCAAAGAGTGTATTTGTGTTCACTTTGAGTGAACACAGATTCATCTTTTAAAAGAAAAAAAATTATAACAATTAGACTTTCAAGATCAGTAATGAATTAAGGAAATATTAAAATAATATCTATTTACTTACAGAAGCCATATCTCTGGGTGATCCTTGCGAAGTAGAAACGCAATGCACATCTCGCCTTAACAGCACAACTTGCGTGGACCAGGAATGTATCTGCTCTTGGGGTTTTCACGCAGTCAACGGTAGTTGTTGGACAACAAGATACAATGGAATGAGATGTACCAGAAATCAAGTAAGAACATGTCCTCAATTTATTTTTAGATATACTTTCTTATTGCTTTTACTTGAGTTGTGAAGATATCCAGTAAAACAGTAATATGTTTATTAGCAGTTCATATGAATGAACTAACTGAAAACTGTCGTCAGTCATCCATTAATTAGCCAATTAAAAAATATATATTCTCCTATTGTACTGAACAAATGTTAGACATGTACCACTGTATCACTGCTATGCTTATGGGAAAAAAATGTGTGCATTGTAATTTCTTTTGTATTTTTGCTGTTCTCTGTATTATCTTTTTTCTTTAAATGGTAATTTGCCGTTGATTAATCAATAAATAAAAATTAGGTCTTATGAATTGAAGAATAATTATGAATACTATTTTTCTGCCACAATTGAACAAGAAAGTGGTTAAGAAACAAATCAAATTAATAATTTGATTATAACTTTGGTCTATCACAAAATTTGACAAATGAAAAGCAAAATGGCCACCGCCTCTATACAGTAAAAAGTATTAAATAGAAATTTTGACTGACTATCTGAAAATACGACTAGTTTTGAAACCAAACCATATTTTAATATCTTTTTTAGTCGTATTTCAGTGGATTTGACAGATTTCGTCAATTATTATAATACAACAAAATAAAAGAAAAACCTTGATATTGATACTAAGCAACCGAATTAAAAAAAAACATAGATAACGGCGAACAATTTCACTTAAATGGAATATCTCTTGTTTCAGGAATGCATAATGGAAGACACGAACCTTCCAGGACAGTGTGTGGATGGGGTTTGCACTTGTGTCGGCTGTCATGGCGCTTCGGCACTCAGCTTTGCTAACAAAGTCACTTTTGATGCAAAGCTATTCTTATCAACTGGTCTATTACTGTTTTTAGTAGCAAACCACGCTTAATACAAATAGGTACATTGTCTACTTAGGAATACTGAATTATACTTGAACGGTAACACGCAAAAACAGAACAGGGAATGTCATGTATGCATCATTTGAGAAAACTCAAATCAAAGTTTGAACATTCCTTGTTATTGCGTGTATGGAATATTAATTAATGGAATTCATGAATATTTAATGGAATTATCGGGCATTCATGTTTTTACGGAGTTTTTTTTAATATGATAAGGAAAATGTTGCCATCAAAAAGTAGTCATTTTATTAAAAAATGTGACATTCCTTGTTTTATTCGTGTACCCTTCACTACTTGTGACGTACAAAATACGAGTCATGTTTGAATTTTATTTGAAGTCTTATTTGGATGCACTAAAATTTACATAATTTATTATGTTTCATATTTTGTGTGTATTATCTATATGGCTTGATGTATGTTCAGTTCCTAACTTTGGCGTCCATTCCCACCTTGAATCAGAACACTGGAAACGTAATTCCGGAAGATAAGTTTTGTAACAAATTTTCAAGACCAACTGAAGTGTACTTACCTAATATTATGCCTGGAGGCTCTGTCTCTGATTATCCTATTAACATACTTCCCGTATCTCGAGGTTCGAAACATGCAATCGGCCAATTCCTCATTAACAACATAAAGCTTTGCTTTAGTGAAAACAGGTTCATAGTAAAAAAAGAATACAATTTGTTTTCATTACTTTTCTATGTATGTATGTTCAAGTCACAGAAAAGTAATGAAAACATATTGGTATCTTCGATTCCTTTACACATTTCCAATTCCTAAAGTAAAATAATTTTATCAAAGTGTTTTAGAGTATTTTGATATTTTGCAAGAGGTTCACAATTCAAAGAAAAGACATTTTATCATATGAAAATTTTCTTATAATTAATTATAATTGAAATAGTTCACAAAATATTACCTATTATAATATACACATTCCGCTCAAAAGAAATATTTTTGTCATGGTAGTTCCATAATTTTAGTAAAGAATGTCAGTTAAAAAATTCTTTAACTAGGGGAAGGTCCCGTACCTTGGATATACTCGTACCTTGGACCTATGGTCATTTCTCGACACCTATTGAAGTATAGGTGAAATTCTTAATTGTAGTTCAAAGGTTACCCACCAGGGGTATTGTTTAACTTGTCAGTGCTTTGCGCGGTTGTGTCAGTTTGAAGATAATTTGTTTTGAAAAAAATCTGCATAAAAAGTAAGTATTTTGACTTTTTTTCTTTTTTTTTTACCTCTTACTGTGTTGAACTTTTTCTCAATTTAAAATATTTGCATTAAAACTTATTAAATATGGTGAATTAATACGAGTTTTAAACTGTGAAAATCTAACCTCAAAAAATGTATGATTCAAAAGTGTTAGAAAAGTCAGTGTCCCGTACCTCGGACATAAGATAAGTGCTGTACCTCGGACCGGTCCAAGGTACAGTGCCTCTTTGTTTTTATAGGGCAACTGTAGACATTTATTTACATTTTTCTGTTTTTTTTAGAAATCTTTAACTATGCCGCGTAGCAAATCTGGAGTAAAAAGGAAGCCCATATTGAAGGAAGACCTGGAAAGAGCAGTTGAAGCTGTCCTTAACAAGACTTTGACTGTTTATGGTGCTGCAAAGCAATTCGAATTATCGAAAACAACACTCTTAAGGCATATAAAGGTCTTCAAAAATTCAGGTACGACAAATTATTCATACAAACAAAATAATGATACCAAAAAAGTTTTCAATGAGAAGGAAGAATCAATGTTAGTTCACTATATTCAAAAAGCTGCCCATCTTCATTATGGACTAACACTAAAAGATGTTCGCATATTGGCCTATCAATTTGCCAAAGAGAACGGCAAAAAACATGATCAATCTTGGGAAACCCAAAAAATGGCTGGAAAAAGATGGCTGCAGTGTTTTCGGGCAAGATACCAGCAAGATATTGCGCTCAGGAAGCCGGAAGCGACGAGCTTAGCTCGATCAACATCCTTCAACCGAGTTACTGTTGGTTATTTTTTCGACAATTACAAAAGAGCTTTAACAAAAAATACAAATATAACACCGTTTAACATCTGGAACTGTGACGAGACTGGAGTGTCCACTGTTCATGTCCCTCCAAAAATTTTGGCCACCAAAGGCCTAAAACAAGTTGGCAGTATGACCAGCGGGGAAAGAGGGACGAACGTCACGATGATAGCTGCTGTGAATGCTGGTGGAGGATTTATGCCTCCAATGTTGGTTTTTCCCAGAAAAAATTATAAAAATTTCATGGTCAAAGGAGCTCCAACAGGAACCGTAGGTGGAGCTAATCCATCAGGTTGGTCCAACGAGGATTTGTTTTTCTTGTTTTTTCAACACTTTATAACATACAGCCGAGCAAGTTTGGAAAATCCGACAATTTTATTAATGGATAATCACGAAAGCCACATTTCGGTTCCTGTTATTAAACTAGCTAAAGAAAAAGGTGTACAATTAGTTACATTTCATCCACATACCAGCCACAAAATGCAGCCTTTGGATAGAGGAGTATTTGGACCTTTTAAAACTTATTACAATACAGCAATGAATGAATGGATGACTAGGCCAGGAAATGTAGGAAAACCAGCAACAATTTATGATGTACCTGAACTTATAGGCAAAGCTTTTCCACTGGCATTTACTCCTACAAATATTGCCAATGGGTTTCGGGTGTGCGGTATAGAACCACTAAATGAAAACATATTTTGTGATAATGAGTTTTTACAATCCCATGTTACGGATCGACCTATGCCAATCTTAAATGATACAGAACCTCAGGCTGGAGTAACAAATTCTGAGAGTGTAGAGTGCCATGAAATCATATCTTCTTCATCTTGTCCAACAATTCCCCAATCACCATGCCATATTGTTAGTCCTGAAGTCATCAGACCATACCCAAAGGCTCAACCCCGTAAACCAAACCGTCAAGGAAGACCCAAGGGAAAATCTTGCATTTTAACAGACACACCAGAAAAGAACCGAATTACAAAAGAGAAAGAAGCAAGGCTGTTGAAGAGGATCAAACCAAAGAAAACTACCAAGACTTCAACAAAAAAACAAACAAAAAGAAAATTGACTTATATCTCTGACACTGATTCAAACGAAGAAAATGAAGATGTATTAATATGTGAAGAGTCTGAATACGACTGTGAGTCAGTTGAACTGGAAGTGGAAGACTTGGAAGATAATATTGAAAAAGGATCTTTCGTGTTGGTGAAACTTTCTTCCAAGAAGACATCGAAATTTTATGTTGCTCATGTTATTTCCGTTAAAGATGACCGTTTGGAAGTAAAGTATCTTAAAAAAGTCCCAGAAACCCGTAAGTTTATTCGAGAGGACGAGACTATATATGAGTTAGATAAGAGTGATATAATTTTCAAGCTTCCACAACCAATTTTAGTCGAAGGATCGTCTCGACAACGTCAAAATTTATTCTTTGAAATCGAATTGACCCGCTATAATGTCGAATAACTTTTTCATTTTATGTTTAACTTTGGTTTATATTTTGTTTATGTTTATATACAGTATTTTGATTTACTTAAAACCACTCACATTTGTAATAAAACTTAAATAATAAATAAAAATATTTTGTTTTATATATAAACCATACATGTGGACCAAGGTACGGCACCCATAGGACCAAGGTACACTACTGGTGTTGTACCTCGGTCCTAATGCCACTTTTTTTTTGGTTCGCTTTTTTCAATAGAAGCATCAATGACAAAATCTCAATTCCAGTCTTACGTGATGAATAAAATGTGTAAATAACTATATTTACTAATAAAATCTTGTTTAAGTAAGTAAAAATTGGAATATCACTAAAAACATAAAAATAGGACCAAGGTAGGGGACCTTCCCCTACTTCTATTATATTACACAAATGAGATAATTGAAACCAAATATTTTGTAAATACATTTTGTATAGATTTATTTTAATAATAACTATTGTCTGCTGATATCGATATAATTTGCTTAGTTTTTAACAAATATATTTCATAAAATATAATATTTTGTGCCAGTTTATGTGTAAGTTTAATATTTAAATTAAAATGCTTATAATTTTCAAACTTATTAAAAAGGTAACACAATTTCCAGTTACCACATACAAATATTCAGATAATTTAAACAAATTAGGTACTTAGTTACAAAATAAAACAAAAATTTAAACGATATTGAACAACTATAGCAAGTTTTAATAAAATCAAGTTGTCATTTCATAATCTAAATGGGATTAAGTAAATCAGACATAGGTTCTTATAAGTTTTAAGGAGATTAAAAATTGATCAAACGAAATGTTTCAATGAATATTATGAAAAATATAATATTATGTAAATGTAGTTTAGTGGATATGTTTATTATAAAAATACAAGGATACACCAAAGGATTTTAAAATAAGTAATTTTATTTTTGTTCATATTTATTTAATAAAACAGATGATTTTATACCAATGTAATAAAATTTTAAATTTCACATTTTTTTTAATTATAATATAATAGGTATTTTATACATAGTATCATGTAGGTAAAACAGTACAAATAATTCACATATAACTATCATATTTCTCGATTTCTAATCAAAATATTTATTTCGAGAAGTACCTATAATACTTTTTAATATAAAAACATATTGATATATTTATTTTTGTAAATTGACTGCTGTGTTTGATTTTAATAAAGAATTGAAAAACAAAGTGGTTGTCTTTTTGCATTATTGCCCCTTCACTTGTCAGAAGTTCCGTCCCTATTGACATTGTAAGCCTAATGTTTAACTATTGAAAAATGCTCTGTATCCCTGATGTCCAGTTTCATTAGTTTTTTTTTTCTTTCAGTAAACTATTTATTATTTATTTATTTCGTGCCGCACAAGACCGGGATGCATTCTCCAGAGTGATAGTCAACGTTGGGGCGACCTGACACGACACAGAAAGAAGAAGAAACTGTTAAATATGCTAATAATGGTTACTACTTAAGCTTTACTCCTGTTTCAATAAACAAAGATAACCACTGTAAATATAGGATTTAACTCATTTCTTAACTCCCGAATTGTCATGGAAAGTTTGTATTTTAAATGAATACTCGTCATCGATCTATTATATATAATGTTACATGGGTTAAGTACAATAAAAAGTATCAAATAATTTATGGCTATTTTTTCAGCTGAAGCCTGGAGAATTATTAGATCTTAAAAATATATGGTCGATAATTTTTTTTATTCTTTTATAGGCCATCCCTGTATTTTATTATATGCTATAATTTAATGCTACAAATATTGTTTTAGAGGAAAATTTCACAAGTAGACAAGGTAAGAGACCCAATAGCTGGCATGGAAGAGACTGTAATTCCTTGGAAAGACGCTGAAGAGAAGTGATCGGACTTTTACAGTGTATTTCATCATGAGATATCTGTTAATGACTTACGCGATTATATTGAAAACGTTAAAAGAAATAACGAAAAACACTTTATACCCAATGCTATTCAAAAAGCCCAAAATATAATTAATACTGTTTGCCTAAAGTCTTTGATGGCGTTATCTTTGAGATATAACTATTTGTTATAAAACTATTTGTTATAAAACTGTTCGTTATTTTTTCAAAATGTAGAAGCGTCTACCCTATTTTGTGTTCCGGAGTGTTAAGCAAGAACTTCTTTCATAATTTATTCACGGACCGGAAGCGTAGAATCCGAAATCCTTAAATGTATGAAAATATCTGAGCGGTCAGCGTTGCTCAAGCAAACTCCTACACACCGCGTGATAGGAGCCGCCAACGTCAAAGATTCCTGACCAGAAATCGCACACCGTCCAGAACAGGGCGCTCCAGGTCAAAGTCAACACAACGGCTAGCATCAGGGTAGTGCTGGTACCATGACAAGCATGGTGCAAAAGCCCAAAAATGTACGCCAGCGTGCAATTTTGCGCAGGGAAACTAGCCCAGCTGTCACTCGACGCGGCTAGTGACAGCAACAGCCCTTCTGCACGCCGCCTATTTGTAACTGACAAAGATACCAAACAACAATTTCTGGTAGATACAGGCGCGGACCTCTGTGTATACCCCCGAAATTATGTCTCACCTCGCCCGGTACAGATATTTCTACCTATGGTTCAATCAATCTCACCTTGAACCTAAGAGCCTTCACCTATAGCAGACGTCACCAAACCGATCGTCGGTACCGACTTTCTTAGTTATTTCGATCTGCTAGTAGACATAAGGAGGCAGCGACTCATTGACCGAGTCACATCGCTGACGTCAATTGGGAAGGTGGCGAACTTCGCTCACCAATACACACGGTCAATGGGGAACATACCTACCGCCAGCTAGTACTTAAGTATAAAACAATATCGTACCCGAGCGGTCACTCACTGAATGTGATGTGGCTCCGATATGAATAGGAGAGTCCTGCAGCCCGATTCACGGAAAAGTTTAAGTCTAAGTTTAGTTCGAAGTTCGAACGAAGTTCGATTCAAACCCTCCGTGAATAGGTACATAGACTGTAGATAGTCGCCGCCTACAATTATTATTACCAGCAGCCCTATTCACGGAGGGTTTGAATCGAACTTCGTTCGAACTTCGAACTAAGCTTAGACTTAAACTTTTCCGTGAATCGGGCTGCTGTTCATATTTTAAAAATCGTCTTAGTGAAGACATTTTCAAAAGGTTGTGTGTAAGGCGATACGTAAGGAATGTTCCTTTCCAGGTGAAAATCAAGAGTACGCCACTGACTCACACCAAATATTTTACAAAATTTTGAATGATTTTCATGGAACTTGCCACGGATGAAATGACTCAACCCACATTGCTGGCGGTATTCTGGAGCTAGTCATTTATTTTATTTTATTTGGTTATCCAACAGGTTTTAGTTGGTTTTAGTTTTTTATTTAGTCATCAACTCAAATCAAACCCATCCAAATAAAATAAATAATCGACACTGGCTCTCTATCTCGTTCAAGCATTGTTGACAATTTGAGGTACCTTTGCCAGTATACCAGAAAATAACGAGTTGCTGGTTCAAACTAGACAAATCGGACTTCAAACCAAAACTGCAGCTATCATCTCTGAAAGATAGCTCAGTGATTGACTCCCTCGACCTGGAAACTTCAATAGATCTCGACAACTCCATTTTAACATGTATTATCCTTGTCGTTTCCTCACTGCTGAGGATCGTGACCATAAACATGTAAGTATACTCGATGATAATGTTCCTAAACAAACAAAATTTTGTCGAGTAAGAAACAACAAAAAAACTGGAGAGAAAATACAAGAGAACTAAGTCTCCGTAAACCATCAAGCACAAAGAGCGTAGGGGAAAGCAGATAGGATTCGTACAGTGATTATATTATATAGGGGAGACCGGGTACAAAAGTAACAGCGGGTCGAAAGTAACAAATGCTCTGTGGGTCTATCCAATCGGCAAAACTCCGCGTCGCTACCAAGTGATAGCCGGTGGTCCCCCCTCAATTACATTCAGTTAGGTTGTGTGTGAGGACGCTACGTGATTTCACAAATCAAAAGTAAGTTTTTTGACATATACTTATTTAATTTTCACTTGGTATTCAAAGGATGATATTAATCTGAATATTTGCAAATTAATTCTTGATTAGATAGGTTGCACAGTGTTTCAATTCGTTTTTGTCTAGCTCGTTTCGTTTCAGGGTTATCTTTCATGTTTTAACAAAACTGTGGTAGGGTACAAAAGTAACATAGCCCTATGGGTACAAAAGTAACATGTTACTTTTGTCTCCGTATTGATTTAATTATATTAATATTTCTATGTTATTGATTTACTTAAATTAATCTTTATTTATGTATGCTCATTTCAACAGAATGCCGCGACAACGCATAAGAACCACAGTACAAGGAACTACCGACATGGAAGTGTACCGAAAAGCGGCTGAAGAGCATTTCAAAGATGGTGCAAAAATTAGATCCCTGACAAGAAAATATTATAATGTTTGCCATGTAATTTTGTAATATATATGTAATATTATAAAATTAAAATAATTATATAATATTATAAAATTAAAAGCAGGAAATACTACAGCAGTTGTTAGCAACCATGTTTTTACTATTGATGAGTAAAAGAATCTGCAAGACTATTTAATCGAGTGCTCTGGACTTTATTTTGGTTTATCTCCATCTGAAGTACGTAAACTAGCATACGAGCTGGCGATTAAAAATAGAAAAACATTCCTTGAAAAGTGGCATGACACTCATATGGCGGGTAAAGAATGGTTGACGGGTTTTTTAAAACGACACCCGAGCCTCTCTTTGAGGTGTCCTCAAGCAACAAGTATTTAATTCTAAATCACAATCTTGTTGCAGGTCAATTATCCGAAGAAGCTGCAGAGTCATCTAATAAGCTAATTAGAAAATATCGCGATAAATTTACGGCGAAAATCTCGAGAAAAAGGACAAATTCAGATCTCATCAACAGACTACTAATTACATCAGATCCTTATATCTCCACAATAAGAAAAAAACAAACCAAAAAAATGCACCCTTGCCGGAAGAGGTGCTTCGTCTGTTGATGGAAGAAGCAGAGCCGCATCTGGCAGAAAAAGAAGTGGAGCCAGAAGAAAGTTCAGGCGAAAGTACAGACTCAGGTGTTTATCATCTAACCACATCCGAGGAATCTCACTCGGACAATGTTTAATATGTTTCATTTGCAAAAGAAATATACTGTTTTTATTCAATTGATATATTATTTCGTTATGGAAACATTCATTAGGTAAGATAAATAAATAAATAAACTAACTACTCCAGAAAGTCGCTTAGCGAAATTTCGTAAGACAGCTGCTGCTGGAAACACCCCAGTACATATTTTTGGTTCCAAGTTCACGTCAAATCAAGTATTCACTACCGAGGAAGAGACTCTTTTGAATAAATACATCTCGGACTCCTAAAAATGCACTACGGGTTGACAATAATACAGGTGAGGAAGCTGGCATACGAGTTTGCAAGAGCAAATCAACGACAAGAGTGGTCAACTTGTGAGAAAGACGTGCCAGCGATGTGGACTGTACTTCTGTACAAAAAAGAATGTGAAGGAACACCAACTTCTTGCCAAAAGCAACGGGACGATGGTGCCGACAAGCGAAACGTTCATCCTTCTCTCATCCTCATCTGACGATGTCCTGCGTTATCCATTGTTAGTACAATATTTTTGTATGCAGTAGGAGAACTTGATATTCCAATAATTAATAACAAGTTCTTCGTATCTGGCCACTCACAGATGGAGTGTGACAGTATGCATGCCCAAATTGGCCTTAAGACAAAAAACCTAACCGAAAAAAACCCACACAGTGGTACACTGCCATCAGAATCTCGGGTTCAAAAGTTGACACTGTGGAACATAAAAATTTAATTGTGTTTACAAAAGATTGGTATTAGAGGAAATGCATGCAGATTAGTGGAATGTTAATTAAAGAACATAAATGCAATTACAAAAAATGGTAACAAATTGAGTGAGTCCTGTAGAGTGGAGATTGGCGTTCCGCAAGGTTCGATATTGGGACCGTTATTGTACTTATTATATATTGACGATATGAAATATTTAAATCTTAAGGGAAGATAATTTATATACGCCGATGACACCCTTCTTGTGTACAGCGCCAGCAATGAAAGAGAACTTGAAAAAGAAATAAATAATGATCTCAGAACATATGTGGCATGGTTAAAAAAGAAATTTCTCACAATTAACGAAAAGAAAACTAGATATATTGTATTTAAAATGAAAAACAAGATTAAAAAAAAAAAAATGTTGGAATATTCATTCTCTATTATACAATATTTATTATGATGATGGCAACACTGCCTCTTTTCTCTTCCATGGTTCCCGCCGCCTCCGTGTTTGTAGCATTGTAGTAAGCTGTACTAGAATAAGGCCAAAATGTAACTTTGATTATTTAATAAAAGATTAAACACTTTAAGCAGTCCAATTATTCTTTCATGGTAGCAGAGCGTGGTTTCATAATTGGACTTTCTCTCTCTAAAATCTGCGCTTTTAATTCTTTTATTTCATCTTCAGAATGGGAGAGAGATTCTTCTAATAATCGTATTTGTGCCTGTAAATCATGCTTCTCCATAGCTAATTTTGACATCTGATTCTGTGTAACTTGTAAATTATCCCTAGCCATTTTTTTTTCAATTCTGAATCCATAACAGCTCGTTTTAAAACTACAATATATGTTGATAATTTTGAAACGTCTGTTGTACTGTTTACCATTTGCTCTACTTCACTTGAGGTTCCATTTATCACTTCCTGCAGACCTTTCATTAGATCTATTTGCTTCTGTAGAATTTCATTACTGTTTCTCAGACTTTTTATTTCTTGACACTCACACTTTAAATAATCAATTTGTTCTCTTAAACCCGAGAGAGCCAATTCCTTAGTTTTCAGTTTGTCTTTCAAATTCAATACAGTTTCATCCAGTTTTTTACATTTTGCCTGCAATTTCTCTGTGGATTCTGTTAGACTACATATACTTTTATTTTTCTCTCTTATTTGAAGTTCAGCGTTATCTAACTGTACTTGTAATGAGCCAACGTCTAGAGTAATACCTTCAGTATTTAAAAAGTTGAAAAATATTTTCCAAATATTTTTTTCTGTTGTCTTCTTTCGACACTGTGGACATGATGGAGATCTTTCGAGCCATTGCAACAAACAACTTTGATGAAAAATATGACCGCAATGAGTAGAATAAATTTCATCCGATTGAGAAAATAAATCACTGCATATAACACAGTTTATATTCATTTCTGTAATTATTAGGTATTCAGCTAAATATTGTTATTCATGAAAATAGCAGACAAGAAAATAGCTTCTGGCTATTTTAATAACCGGGAAGGTTAGATGTTGTGAATGGCCACCAGACAACGAGAAAACTATGGAACGATGCTACAGTCAACCTGAATTCTCTCGGCTATGGAGTCGACAAGTCTGCAGATGAATGGCAAAAGGTAATTTAAGAAAATGATACATACAAGTATTATTTAAACCTGAATTCACTTTGGACTAAATGTCATATGAGGCACTCTATACTCTGGCATGGATAATCATTTAAATGTGATAAATTTTCTGTAATAAGTAATTAAAACTGTATTGCCCCAATGTAAAATTACAATTCATTGTGAAATGACAAACATTGAAAATAGTCAAATGTTGGATTTATCCCGATTTGTGTATATTCCCTGATGTAGTAAATAACCGGACGAGTCCAAGAGCCTAGGGATGATAAAACAATAAGCAATATTGAATTCGACATAAAATAGTATTTTACATAATTTTAGACTTGGCGATTGTAACGTGTCAAAAATTAGTATTTCATTTTTAATAAAAAATAAATAAATAAGAGTAATGGTTTCAACAATATCTTGATTAGCCATAAAAGTTAAATAGAAAATAAAATCTCAGCCAATCAGGTGCCGACATGCATGATTGAATTTTGACAGTTGTGTCATGACCGTTGGTTCCTCCGCGCCAAAAACCACGGCGTCACTTCCGAATTCTCCGGTCCGCGAGGAGGTTGGCCCTGGTGGTCTGGGCAACGGACCGCCGCCATTCTGTGAAAACGCTAGATAAATAAAACCAGTGTGAATAATCAGAAGTTAACGTGTTAATCAATAAGTATAGACCGTAATCTAAAAATATATCAAAGTTCTGTTATATTGGGTAGATTGTCATTAAAAATTGTGAATTGTTTGAAACCCGACTTGAACACGTGTGTGAAAATTCTTATTTGTTGTTTTCTTTGATAATAACCTACCAAATAAACTTTGCTAAAGTGAATCTTTGGGTTTCCTTTCATAAACTAATATACCTGTGTGTAGTGAATCTTTGGGCTTCCTTTCATAAACTAATATACCTGTGTGTGGTGAATCTCCAAGGAACAGTGTCTTACCAGCAATTCTCTCTTCCCAATGCACCCTGAGAGAATAAAGAGTAGTGTTCCACCCTCTGAGCTATACGGCAGGGAATTCATATCAAGAGAGAACCAGTCTCCTTCTAACCACTTACTACAAGGTTATAAAGCGCCCATAATCCCTGAGATCTTCAAAGAGAGAGGTCATGGTTCTAGGGTAAGTGTTAATAGGAGGTGATCTCTTTAGAAGATGGTTCCAGTTTGTTCGTGAGAGGACACCCCATCTGTCAACTTAGAGACGTTCCGTTTTCACCCCGTTTCATTGTCGCTCCAACGTTTGAGGCACAGAATTGCTGAGTCAAGACTCAATTCCGAGTATCCTGTCTACCTGGAAGGAAGACTATTGCATCACCACAAGAAGAGGATTCCACAGGTGTGTTTTTTTAAACAAAATATCTAATTAAACTCCTGCTGTCGATTTGCCAAGTGAAACTGATAGCAGATATTTCTAGAAATCATTTTGAACCCTGTAATTTGTACCAGCCAAAAATTACAAGTGTTCCTAGATACTCGCTCATCGTATTTCATTCATTGGTTATTGAAATAAGGCAGCCCTTTTTTTCTCTTTTCTTGTAATTGTTTGAAAATTGGCTGTGGAGTACACTGCATTTTTAAATCATCATATTTCACTTGTAGAAAAATTCTGTCTATATATGAGAAATTCTGAGACCTGTTGCCATCTATCGATTTCTGCATTAAACAATGTGTGGTAGAGTTCTGTGCTAAAATATATTTGTCGATAAAACAGTTTTCTCACTTGAACGATATTCACTCCGTTAAAAATCGTCATAAGCCTCCAGAGACATCTATCGGAGAATAGACGAATCACCCCATTGATAAAATGTTCTAGACAAGTGAAAGATCCTGGTCATATAGTGAATTTCCTAGGCGACAAAAATTTTTCTTTTCACAATCAATGTTGATTGCTTGTATTGTTGTGTGCTTGTTTACTACTTTGTATCTTCTCTTCTTCTTCTTCTCGGAGCACACACATATGGATAAAAGGTCAAATTTGATACAAACGTTTGGGGATTTGGAAATTTTTGTTACATCATTTCGTTGAATGATTTCGTGGTAACCTATACAATTCATCTTCCTCTTCTCTCACGTCCTGTCAATTGTTGCAGCACCAAGAGAGACTTAATTCGAGTTGTATAGTGAATCAATAATCTTTTAATTTTGTTCTCACCAATCGCTAGTGATGAATTGTTTTATTGCTACAAACAATCTGAAGGGGATCCGTCACTTTGCGAATCTTCTAGGCACTGAGTAAAAAATTTTTTATTTTTTTTTTTCTCTCTTTCGTTCAGTTATGGATTAGAATTGTTGGCTTTAGTTCCAATAACTTCTTAGATTCATACCGATAGGGTTGAGTACTAGTTAAACCACTTGGTGACTATCTGTCAGTAACATAAGAAATCTTAGAAGGATTTTTTTTTTCTTTTTCATCTTTCTTCCTTGCCTCATAGCATTTTCGGTAGTTGCAAATACCGAACTGGTTTCCTTATAATTTCTGTACGATTCTTAAACTATTCCTCTTCTTCTTCGTCTACGAATATTCCCTTGAATTGACATCATGTCTGGAGTCATGGATTGCCAAGACCTCGTTATAGTTTCCCTGGCCGAGTTTATCGTCCGCCTAGACGGGTCAGCACCCTTTCTGTTTCTCCTTAAACTATAACGGAGTCTTTAAGTTTTTTTTTTATTTTATTAGTCTTAGGATGATCTAGTTTTTAATCCTAGTTTTCACCATGTTTGGGAACTAGCAGAGAAATTACAATTCTACAAAATTGTGAATTTTAATTTAAAAAGTATTATTACGCCTTGTGGTAATAGTCCACAAGCCGTGTGAACACAGTGTCATTGTAAAGACAAGGTGTTATGAACGTATACAGAGTTATGCGTTGGAAATTCGAGAGTATTCGGATTTGGTACACGGCTCACTATAAGATGAGCATGTGTGAGTAAATGACACAAGTTATTAAGTGACTTGATCATGCGAAAACATGAATAAGAAAATTTGTGTCATGTTTTGAGCAGATTGGTGTCTTCTAGAAAAGAACCAATAGGCTCCACATTAAAGCGATGCGGGCTTAGAATACGCAAATGTCAAATTTCCTTTTGCCAGGTTTGTTGGAATTGTTTCGAGAAATGATCTCTTAACTCGCAGATCCTCGGCTTAGATATAGTATTTATTAGAATAATTCTTCGGCTAGCTTATGTAAACAATCGTTGGTATCTAATGGTCTCTAGTTAGACAATTAAAAAAATACTTTTCGAATCCCTAGCTTAAGTAAATCAATTTTTTTTTTGCCAATGTAGTTGGTCTCGTTGTAAGATTATATTAGGTTCGTGATAAGTTGGGACGCCTCTTAATCATAGAATCCTATTGTTTGATTTCTAAGATATCTTTAAGGATAGTTAATTTTCTATACAGGGTTTTTCTGTTCCCTTTAGTAAAGACAGAATGGCGCCTTCTTTTCCGAGTTCAGCTCTGTATTTTCCATCAGAACATTGCTAGCCTTCGATATCAAGACCTTCAAATACCTCTGTAAATACTTGGGCAATACAGATTTTTATTTTAATAATTTATGTTATATTAATTATAGACTCTGTGCATGTTGTTGAATGCTGAAAGTCACCCTTGGCAAATCTATAAATAGATCTCTCTAATACTTTGGAGCTACCATCGCTCAAGTTTAGGCTGTGTATAATAAAACAAAGTGAATACATACAGTGAGAAATAAGTGATGGCCTCAGTTCATTTTGGAATCTGTGGTACGCCAATTTAACATCAAAAATTAATAACATTCAATAACTACACAGATAGGAATATGTATAGTATTATCTGAATTTTATACCTGTTATAGCTGTAATATTTATATATGTGTTGATCCTTGGGTTCACATTGACCCACGGATTGTATTGTCTGACTTTTAAACTTGTTATAATTGTACTATTTTTATATGTGTTGATCGTTGGGTTCACATTGACCCACCAATTACAGTTTATGTTTGTTTCTGTATAAATTTATATGTATTGTTCGTAATGTACTGATCGGATACTTGGGATTCGCTCTTTGTTTAACGCCTTTAGAGAATAATGGGTGAAGTAAGCATGTTTTATAATTTTTTTTGGATCCAACTTAGTCTTTTGTATGAATGTAGTAAATGTAGAACGTGCGGAAGGATGCAAGATATGTATGAAGAGTATATGCGAATGTAAACAAGTGTTCACCTATTTCTTCTCTCTTGGTACGATTTTAGAGCCACTCCCCTTCCTAAGTTCGACCAGTGCAGATCAGATTTGAATAGTAATACCTAGATTATTCTATAAGTATGTTCCTTTAATAGTCAAATTCTCATATAAGATTTGTACGGAAGATTTAAATTGACAATCCCCAATTATTCATTGTCATTGTGTTTCATGTTTCCTTGTTGAGTGCACAAGAAAAAAAGGGAAGACCATTGCTCACCTATTCAGGGGTGGCATATGGAAATTGTATAATGTATACGGTCAAGTGTTCCTGGTGTATATGATGTTGCTTTGACTTTTGTCACTTGCCTTTGTTGTGAGTTTGCAAATATCCTATGATACTGGAATCTTGAAGTTGTATAGTCCCTATTGAAACTGTATTGATGTTGATTGTTGTAATATGTTTAAGTCTATTGTATGCTTGGCCTTATATATGGGTCATGTTACCAGAACTAGCTTTGTTATCCGGCTTCCATTTTGCTAATGTCTTTTGTTTGTAACACTGGTTTGAATTTTCTTTTTTTTCTTTTATCCATTTTCTTTTTTTTCTTCCCACTAAGCTGGAGTGGGGTGTAACGTGTCAAAAATTAGTATTTCATTCATAAAAAATAAATAAATAAGAGTAATGGTTTCAACAATATCTTGATTAGCCATAAAAGTTAAATAGAAAAATAAAATCTCAGCCAATCAGGTGCCGACACGCATGATTGAATTTTGACAGTTGTGTCATGACCGTTGGTTCCTCCGCGCCAAAAACCACGGCGTCACTTCCGAATTCTCTCTCTTCCGAAGTTGTTTTCTTTGATAATAACCTACCAAATAAACTTTGCTAAAGTGAATCTTTGGGTTTCCTTTCATAAACTAATATACCTGTGTGTAGTGAATCTTTGGGCTTCCTTTCATAAACTAATATACCTGTGTGTGGTGAATCTCCAAGGAACAGTGTCTTACCAGCAATTCTCTCTTCCCAATGCACCCTGAGAGAATAAAGAGTAGTGTTCCACCCTCTGAGCTATACGGCAGGGAATTCATATCAAGAGAGAACCAGTCTCCTTCTAACCACTTACTACAAGGTTGTAAAGCGCCCATAATCCCTGAGATCTTCAAAGAGAGAGGTCATGGTTCTAGGCTAAGTGTTAATAGGAGGTGATCTCTTTAGAAGATGGTTCCAGTTTGTTCGTGAGAGGACCCCCATCTGTCAACTTAGAGACGTTCCGTTTTCACCCCGTTTCACGATACCTCAAAAACAATTATAAGAAAAGAGCACGTCTAGTCTGTTTGGATAGGTCGAGGACTGGTGGAGGCCCTGCATCGGTGCCACCATTAAACACCCTGGAGGAAAGGGTGATTGCCCTCATTGTTGAGAAAGCCCCCACAGGTAGGTTGATGGAATCAACATTTATAATTTTATTAAAGGGCAACTTTTAATATGTTCTAGCTAGACTATCCTATCAGTTATAACTTACCCATACGTGCATTCATTGATAGTTTAAAAATGATTCTAATTTTAGTTTTCTGGGACACTGGTCAAATGCAGCGCCAACAAAGAAAACGAACCGCAATATGTAGATATCGAATTTCTTGATGAAGAAGAACAGAATAATAGTAAGTACACATATATTATATTATTATTTAGCTACAAAATCATAAATATTTGGAAATGATACTACACTTTCCAAACACATAGGTGTTTATTCGAAATTGTTTTGAATAAGTAACATATATTAATATTAAATAACATATGTAAATCAATTTAATGCCTAGTGTTTATGAACAACTTGATTTTTTTTAATTTTGCCGATATTATTCAAGAACCAGTAGTGCCTGACAGCACTAATTCTACGCCTCGTAGCGAAATGAGACACAAGACATCATTTAATAGTGAGTATATTCTATGTTTATTTTTTATAATTAAACTGTGATTTTTTTGTAATTAATGATTACCATTTTTATTTGTTTTACCCGCAAATGAGTATGCACTAAATTTAATTGCGAAAAATAGAGAATTAGATAGCCCCTTAGACAACATTGACAACAACGAGTTTCTTGACGTAATTAAACATGGATTGTCTGAAGATTATGCCAGCCTCCTGGCGACCGCGACAATAAAGACAACAGCTTATGAGGCTTTGTTCGAAATACAATGGCCCTTTCCGGAAAAAGGCACACGAGGAAATCATCCAGTTCCGGAAAACTGATGGAAATCTCGCGTGGGGAACAATGGAGGGAATACAGTAAAGAAGGGGGAAACTACCATTCGGCCAAAGGAACAATGGAAGCTAGGCGAGACGTCAATAACGAATAGCGAAATACAAACCCAGCGTCGTCGGGCCGCGAAATATTTGGGAAGCTATCAACAAAAAGGTTCTCGCCTAAAGTCTGCTTCTTCTGTCAGAAAACGGGAGTATTGTAATTATTGTTATTGAATAATCATTGGATAAAATTGTTTACAATTATATAAATTTTTGAATTCATAGAATAATTTTTGTTTGTTCGTTCCACCGAAGCGTGGAAGCTTGTATAAAAGTACTTTTCATTTTGAATCTGGGCTCATTTCTTCGATTGTATTTTGGCAGTAACATTAAACTCTGATGTGAAACAAACTATTGGAAGTGTTTTATTCAGTACATAAAACATAAGTTCAAACATTTGGTGCAAGAAACCAGGGAATCAGCGAACCAGGAATAAACCACAGGGTATCGAAGGTCGTATAATCCATTTTTACATATCCTTTTTTACTCATCTGCACTGGAATTGTATTATTTGTCCAATATTGACGTTTTTTTACATCCGAGTTGGTTGCCGCTTAGTAGGAAGAAGAGTCATTGTTAGTTGTTTCTTGTGTACTAGACGTGTGTTAATAATAATTTGTATATCTATTGTAAAACATGAGTGAACTCAAATCTTTAATTAAACAGAGAGGGTGTTTTAAGGGTCAAATAACGCGTTTTGCTAATTCATTAGAAAAGAAAAATGTTACAATTTCGGAAATTAGTGCGCGTTTGGAGATTATTTATTCTGTATACGAAAATTATAATAAAGTACAATGTTGTATAGAAGAACATGATGAGAATGAATCCAAAAATAGGGAAGCCGTAGAGGATACATATTTCCAAGCCGTAGGTAGGGTAAAGGAGTTATGTAAGGAGAAGCCAAAAATGGTTACAGATTTAAAACTGGCCGCCATTATTTGCCCAATTTTTATGGTGACTATACCATGTGGCTTCAGTTCAAGGATTCGTTTTCTTCTCTTGTTGGTAACAACGCGCAGCTCACAAACATACAAAAATTCCATTACTTATTAAACTCGTTAAAGGGGGACGCGTTGAAATTGATCTCTTCTTTGGAGGTTAGTGACAAAAATTATGATGTACTTTGAGAGATTGATCTACGAGCATTGGGAGGGTTAGGTTTTAAGATAGAACATTGGGATCCGTTGATTATATATATGTTAGTTTCAAAAAAAATCATAAAGCTTAGCCGACTTCGCTGGTTGGGCCATGTTCAAAGATCGAGCGAACCGTCCGTCCTCAAGGAAGTTTTCTGTGGGAGACCTGCTGGAAGGAGGAGCATTGGAAGACCCAGACTGAGATGGCTGGACGGAGCAGAGAGAGACCTCGAACTACTGGGGGTGGACGATTGGCGGAGCATGGCGGAGGACAGGGTGGCATGGAGGTGTCTTTTGGAGGAGGCCAAGACCCACACAGGGTTGTAGCGCCACGGATGTATGTATGTATGTATGTGTAGTTTCAAAACTGGATTCGATTACTAGAAACTTGTGGGAAAATTCTCCAATACAAAAGGATGTTCCTTCTTTAGAGGAACTCATTTCATTTATAAATCAAAGAGCGTGCATTTTGGAGGCGGCTTCAATGCGCAACCCGTCTAGTCACAAAAGTTTCCAAACCAATGTTAGTGTAGATTCACCTTCAGTGTCGTGTCTCGTATGTAAAGGAGCACACAAGCTAGATTCGTGTACAACATTCAGAAAAATGAGTGTTTCTAAAAGGTGGCTAACTATTAGAGAATTAAAAATTTGCGGCAATTGTTTAAAGGGGAAACATTTTAGTCGTGAATGTAAGAATAAGGCAAGATGTTCTCAATGTAACAAGAAACATCACTCACTCATCCACAGGGATGAAGGAGTGGAGTGAGTGGACTCATTAGGTAGGGTTACAGAGAATGTTGTTGCTACTCATACGTCATGCAGTGACACACAGGTATTATTATCAACAGCGGCAGTAGGTGTCAAGAGGAATGATGGTTCAATTTATAAGGTGAGAGCATTGCTTTATAATGTTAGCCAGTGTAATTTTTTGACAGAAAGAGTCTGTAGAGAAATTGGAATACCAAGTTTTCATGTAGATGCGCCAGTATCAGGGATACAGGGGCATGTCAAGCATGTTTCAAAGGGAGCAAACATAACCATATATTCCGTCCAATTATTTTTTCATGGTAGCAGAGCGTGGTTTCATAATTGGACTTTCTCTCTCTAAAATCTGCGCTTTTAATTCTTTTATTTCATCTTCAGAATGGGAGAGAGATTCTTCTAATAATCGTATTTGTGCCTGTAAATCATGCTTCTCCATAGCTAATTTTGACATCTGATTCTGTGTAACTTGTAAATTATCCCTAGCCATTTTTTTTTCAATTCTGAATCCGTAACAGCTCGTTTTAAAACTACAATATATGTTGATAATTTTGAAACGTCTGTTGTACTGTTTACCATTTGCTCTACTTCACTTGAGGTTCCATTTATCACTTCCTGCAGACCTTTCATTAGATCTATTTGCTTCTGTAGAATTTCATTACTGTTTCTCAGACTTTTTATTTCTTGACACTCACACTTTAAATAATCAATTTGTTCTCTTAAACCCGAGAGAGCCAATTCCTTAGTTTTCAGTTTGTCTTTCAAATTCAATACAGTTTCATCCAGTTTTTTACATTTTGCCTGCAATTTCTCTGTGGATTCTGTTAGACTACATATACTTTTATTTTTCTCTCTTATTTGAAGTTCAGCGTTATCTAACTGTACTTGTAATGAGCCAACGTCTAGAGCAACCATACTCAACCTGCGGCCCGCGGGCCGCATGCGGCCCGCCAGGCTTTTTTGTGCGGCCCTAAACACATTTATTATCAGTAACATGATTTTAAAAATCTGGAATTCTATATTTCTTATATCTTGAGATTAATTTCGACTTTGACGTACAAGATAGTGACACCCGAAGAGGATTGTCTTTGTTGTGTCAACTGTCAACATCAAATCTGGTATAAGAGTGTTGCTATTGCACACGTTAGATTTATTCCCAAAAAACAAACATTATTTGACAGACAAGTATGCGCGCAAATAATTTTGCTTGTGGCAACACGTAAATATTTGACAGCTCCGAACTTGAATGCGTCAATGAGTGATAGTGTTGTGGCTTTATTTCAAGTAAACATAACGCGGAATACGGATACAATAGCATTTTTTGCTGTCTTATTTAATATTGTTTTGTTATAATTTAATTGCCCATAATGGCGGGAGTGTCTTCGAAATACAATCGAAAAATGTCCGACGAGAAGAGAGTATTTCAAGACATATGGGAAGAAGAATATTTCGTTGTTGCAAATAAACATGGTTCGACCACATGCTTGATCTGTCGTGAGAGTGTTATATTTAAAAAATATAATATTCTTCGTCATTATACCACGAAGCACAAAACATTTAATGATACTTTTCCTCGTGGCTCTTTAATAAGACGTGAAAAGTTAACATTCTTCAAGAAGTCTTTACAACATCAACAAAATATTATATCAATGGCGATATCACATGACGCAGCGGTGACAAGAGCGTCGTATGAAATTTGTTACATCAATCAATCAATCAATTCTCCCTTTTACAACCCACTCAGGGGCATAGGGAGGCAACAAGAGCTCTCCATTGCGCTCGATCTTGCGCAATGTTTATGACCTCCTACATACTTGGTAAATATATGAAACCATTTACTGACGCAGAGGTTGTGAAAGAATGTTTCCTCAGTGCTTCCAACGTATTATTTGATAAATTTAGCAATAAAAATCAAATAATATCTCAGATCAAAAGTATGCAGCTCTCTGATTCCACCTTTGCTAGACGCATTGAAGATATTGCAAAACACATATTTAATCGCATCATAGAAGATATGAAAAAATGCCAATATTTTAGTTTGACTTTTGATTCTAGCACCGATATTTCAGCAACATCACAATGTTCCGTTTTTGTTAGATATTGTACCGGACAAAATTCAGTTCATGAAGATTTTTTGAAATTTCTTCCTATGAAAAATCAAACCAGAGGCACGGACTATCTCGATACTATCAGTACATTTCTGGAAAATAATGATATTGATATAAAAAAAATTGGTTTGTGTATGCACGGATGGATGTCCTTCAATGACGGGATCCGAAAAAGGATTTGTTACTTTATTGAAAAAGAAATATAATTTGACAAATCTGTTATCTTTCCACTGTATCATACACCAAGAGAACTTAGCAGCACGTATATCCATTGCCGAAATAGACGCCGTGATGAAGACTGCAATAAGTATAGTTAATTATATTAGAGCACAAGAACTGAACCACAGGAAATTTAAAAGTCTTTTGGAAGAATTGAACAGTAACTATAGTGACGTTCTTTTACATACCTCGGTGAGATGGCTAAGCCGAGGGAAAGTTCTGGAACGGTTTTATTCTTTGAGGCATGAAATAATTTTGTTTTTACAGCAAAATAGTAAAATTTACAGCGAACTTAATAATGATGGATGGTGGTGTCTTTTAGCTTTTTTGTGTGATATCACAGAAAAACTTAATGAACTCAATCGTGGCTTACAGGGCGAAAATAAAATCATTTCGCAGATGGCGAATAAAGTATTTGCTTTTGAAGAGAAATTAAGCATCTACCACGAAGAAATAAAGAACCAAGTATTGCATAACTTTCCAACTGTAGTAAAAGCTAAGCAAGATGGTATACATGTTTCTGAAGAAAACTATACGATATTTTTAAATTATTTATCTGCCTTAGCTAAGGAATTTAAGAGCAGATTTCAGGACTTACGTCGAGTCAAGAATATTGTTTGTTACTTATAGAAAATCCCTGGCACCTAGAAATAGCCACTATAACAAATTTAGCTGCATTGGGATATGATTATGCAGGGCTTTTTGACGAATTTATTGAATTTAAGAACGATACTAATCTGAAAGCTATTTTTGAAGAAAAAAGAGAGGGAAAGGAGTACATCCATTTTTGGAAATTAGTTCCTGAAAAATACAAGACTGTAAAAAATTATGCTTTCCTGCTCCTCACATTGCTTGCATCAACATATCTTTGTGAATCATCATATTCCAAAATGAAATATGCAAAAAACGTATACAGGAATCGACTTACTGATTCTCACCTTGATGACGTATTGAGGGTAGCATGCAGCAATTATAAACCCGAATTATCCAAAATTGTTGAAAATTTATCTCAATGTCAAAAATCACACTAGGTAATTTTGAAATAAACGCTTGGATACATGTTACTTTTGAGTTTTGCTTTTTCACTATTGTAATTTTTAAGGAACCGTAAGCTGATAATGATAAGTGATATATGTATTATTATTCCGTTTTACTTTACAATTTTTAATATCTCAATTTGTTTTCCTAAGAAACGCAAGGTGGGGGGTTTCATGATTTTTTTCGCAATACCAGTTTAGTGCTGCAACCCGCGTAGCTTTACAAATATATGTATGTGGCCCGAAGACAAAAAAGGTTGAGTATCATTGGTCTAGAGTATTTAAAAAGTTGAAAAATATTTTCCAAATATTTTTTTCTGTTGTCTTCTTTCGACACTGTGGACATGATGGAGATCTTTCGAGCCATTGCAACAAACAACTTTGATGAAAAATATGACCGCAATGAGTAGAATAAATTTCATCCGATTGAGAAAATAAATCACTGCATATAACACAGTTTATATTCATTTCTGTAATTATTAGGTATTCAGCTAAATATTGTTATTCATGAAAATAGCAGACAAGAAAATAGCTTCTGGCTATTTTAATAACCGGGAAGGTTAGATGTTGTGAATGGCCACCAGACAACGAGAAAACTATGGAACGATGCTACAGTCAACCTGAATTCTCTCGGCTATGGAGTCGACAAGTCTGCAGATGAATGGCAAAAGGTAATTTAAGAAAATGATACATACAAGTATTATTTAAACCTGAATTCACTTTGGACTAAATGTCATATGAGGCACTCTATACTCTGGCATGGATAATCATTTAAATGTGATAAATTTTCTGTAATAAGTAATTAAAACTGTATTGCCCCAATGTAAAATTACAATTCATTGTGAAATGACAAACATTGAAAATAGTCAAATGTTGGATTTATCCCGATTTGTGTAGAGGAAAGTCACCAAATATGAAATAGTATCCTAATATGGAATACCTTCATTTCTCTAAGACTATAAGTATGAAACGCAACACTCGACCATCTTCTGTTTCATTCGGTCTACTAACTATCGCACTCACACCATCGAGTCAGTTGCGCGAACGCTTCATGTGTGGCAGGCGTGTTTTGTTTTGTTGTCGTGTAGAAAATTTTAAAGGTAAGTAATAAATGAGTATTACCAGCTGTTATGTTTGTATACATAAGTTTTATACTATTTAGTATATCGGTATTATGTTTATTTCACCATTTTGTGATCTTTTGTCATTAAAATATTGTGACTTGAAAAAATATTTAGAAGAGTATGAACTAGTATAAAAATCCAAATATGGACAGTCGTCGGTATCTAATTATGGAATATTCCATAATTAGGTCTTAATTTTTCATATGATAGATACTTGCTATTATTTCTTTAAAAATATATGTAATGTTTGTTTTTAGAATGTCCGATTCGCAATCAACCAAACGAAAAACCTGGGATGAAGAAAAAATGGCACAAGCTATAAAAATCGTCCGGGAAAAGAAAATGGGGTATTTGAAAGCGGCACAGCATTTTCAAGTGCCTAGGACAACTTTATTTCGTCTCTGCCAAAAAGATGAACAGTCTCCAGAAGTGGCAGCAGCTACTACATTAGGACGAAAAACTATCTTGGGCTCCGAACTTGAACGTCAGCTTGTAGAATACATACTAATAATGGAGAGCAAGTTTCACGGTTTAACAAGAACTGATCTTCGCCGTATGGCGTTCATGCTAGCAAAGCGAAACAATTTGCAGAATCCCTTCGGTGAATCTGGTATGGCTGGAAAAAAGTGGTTGAAGTTATTTTTAAATCGTCATAAAGATAAACTTTCGATAAGAAGACCAACTGGTACATCATTTGCCAGAGCATTTGGATTTGATAAAGAAAAAGTGGAAGCCTTTTTCAACCTCCTTGAAGAGCTTTACACTAAAAATAACTATCCACCAAAAGGTATTTACAACGTGGATGAATCAGGCCTCACAATAGTACAAAGTAAGATACCACAAATAATCGGCCACAAAGGTAAACGCCAGGTAGCTGCACTGACTTCAGCAGAAAGAGGATCTCTGATGACAATAGTTGTTTGCATGAATGCTACTGGTCATTTTGTGCCACCATTCATTATTTTTCCCAGAAAAAATATGAGTGCTCAGCTAATGAGAGGCTGTCCTCCAGGATCAGTCGGAGTTGCGCATCCATCAGGGTGGATACAAATGAACATCTTTACAGACTGGTTCAAGCACTTTATTCAACACACCAACCCGACTCCTGAATCGAGGGTTTTACTGATACTAGATGGACACTATAGTCATACTCACAATATCGATATAATAGATATTGCTAGGGAAAATAACGTGGACATAGTTTCGTTACCTCCTCATACGACTCATAAATTGCAGCCGTTAGATAAGACTTTCATGGGGCCTTTAAAAACATACTATAGTGAGGAAATACGCATGTGGATTAGAGACAACAACAGACCTCTAAGTCCATATGATATTGTGGAGCTGTTTGGCAAATCCTATTTGAAAGTACAAACAGGCGAAATTGCAGCCAACGGGTTCAAAGTCACTGGATTGTGGCCTTTAAATAAAAATGTCTTCAGTGATGTGGACTTTATTGCTGCGCAACAAAATGCTGTAATAGATGGTTGTACAACCAATATCCCTCCGCTGGAATCAAGATCTGAAACTGGTCAAGTTCTGGTAGAAATACGTGCACCACAAACAACTGCTAATTTACAACCTGAACCTGCACCTTCGACTTCTGGGCTTAATCGCAGCAGTTTGGGTCTGGTGTCTCCGCATGCCATAAGTCCAGTGCCAGAGAAACGAAGAAAAGTATCTAGCAGAGGAAGAAAAGCTGCTGTAGCAGCAGTCATAACATCTTCTCCCTACAAAAATGATTTAGAAAATAAAAATATGAAGAGACAAGAAAAAGAAAGTAAACTAGTCAAGACAAAGAATAAGAAGAAAACTGCGAAGAGAAACAAACAAACGAAGAAAAATAAGGATGATAGTGAAGAAGAAGACTCTGAGGAACTAGACGTTATCCAGTTTGATGAAGGTAGTGAACATGATGAGTTGATGGACCAAGTACCTCCTGACTCTGCTGATGCAGAATGTATGTTCTGTTCAAGACTTTTTTCCATGGATAAAAGTGGAGAAAGCTGGATTAAATGCTTGATGTGTGGGCTCTGGGCACATTATGATTGTGCTGGTCCAGAGTTTGATACTTGGATCTGTGACTTTTGCAAGTAATTATGTAACTTATTTCATTGATCACAATATGTTATATTCATTTAATTGATCTCAAAGATATTAATGTCCATTTTTGTTATTGTTATGTTGATTTATGCTTGTATTCTATATATGGGTACCTATTCCATATTTGGTTACTAATTTGTGAGATTGTTTTTTGTGTTAGATTTTAATTTGATAACTAATATATTTGATTAAAGGCTGTTAATTACTACATATAAATGTATGACTGATTAGTAAAAACATTAAACTGATTTAATTTATATGAAGTTTTTTTTTTATATCCCAAAAACAAAATGGTATTCCATATTTGGTGACTTTCCTCTATATTCCCTGATGTAGTAAATAACCGGACGAGTCCAAGAGCCTAGGGATGATAAAACAATAAGCAATATTGAATTCGACATAAAATAGTATTTTACATAATTTTAGACTTGGCGATACCTCAAAAACAATTATAAGAAAAGAGCACGTCTAGTCCGTTTGGATAGGTCGAGGACTGGTGGAGGCCCTGCATC
Source organism: Mystacides longicornis (assembly GCA_963576905.1). Lineage (NCBI taxonomy): Eukaryota > Metazoa > Arthropoda > Insecta > Trichoptera > Leptoceridae > Mystacides > Mystacides longicornis. Next base: position 29,108,112 of record OY756427.1, read on the forward strand.
GGTGCCACCATTAAACACCCTGGAGGAAAGGGTGATTGCCCTCATTGTTGAGAAAGCCCCCACAGGTAGGTTGATGGAATCAACATTTATAATTTTATTAAAGGGCAACTTTTAATATCAGTTATAACTTTTACCCATACGTGCATTCATTGATAGTTTAAAAATGATTCTAATTTTAGTTTTCTGGGACACTGGTCAAAAGCAGCGCCAACAAAGAAAACGAACCGCAATATGTGGATATCGAATTTCTAGATGAAGAAGAACAGAATAATAGTAAGTACACATATATTATATTATTATTTAGCTACAAAATCATAAATATTTGGAAATGATACTACACTTTCCAAACACATAGGTGTTTATTCGAAATTGTTTTGAATAAGTAACATATATTAATATTAAATAACATATGTAAATCAATTTAATGCCTAGTGTTTATGAACAACTTGATTTTTTTTAATTTTGCCGATATTATTCAAGAACCAGCAGTGGCTGACAGCACTAATTCTACGCCTCGTAGCGAAATGAGACACAAGACATCATTTAATAGTGAGTATATTCTATGTTTATTTTTTATAATTAAACTGTGATTTTTTTTTTTAATTAATGATTACCATTTTTATTTCAACACCTCGTGGCGAAATGAGACAGAGGACATCATCTAATAGTGAGTATATTCTATGTTTATTTTTTATAATTAAACTGTGATTTTTTTGTAATTAATGATTACCATTTTTATTTGTTTTACCCGCAAATGAGTATGCACTAAATTTAATTGCGAAAAATAGAGAATTAGATAGCCCCTTAGACAACATTGACAACAACGAGTTTCTCGACGTAATTAAACATGGATTGTCTGAAGATTATGCCAGCCTCCTGGCGACCGCGACAATAAAGACAACAGCTTATGAGGCTTTGTTCGAAATACAATGCCCTTTCCGGAAAAAGGCACACGAGGAAATCATCCAGTTCCGGAAAACTGATGGAAATCTCGCGTGGGGAACAATGGAGGGAATACAGTAAAGAAGGGGGAAACTACCATTCGGCCAAAGGAATAATGGAAGCTAGGCGAGACGTCAATAACGAATAGCGAAATACAAACCCAGCGTCGTCGGGCCGCGAAATATTTGGGAAGCTATCAACAAAAAGGTTCTCGCCTAAAGTCTGCTTCTCCTGTCAGAAAACGGGAGTATTGTAATTATTGTTATTGAATAATCATTGGATAAAATTGTTGATGGTACCTTTTTACAATTATATAAATTTTTGAATTCATAGAATAATTTTTGTTTGTTCGTTCCACCGAAGCGTGGAAGCTTGTATAAAAGTACTTTTCATTTTGAATCTGGGCTCAATTCTTCGATTGTATTTTGGCAGTAACATTAAACTCTGATGTGAAACAAACTATTGGAAGTGTTTTATTCAGTACATAAAACATAAGTTCAAACAATCATAACAGGTTATGGGCCCAGTAAGCAGGAAACTATATTGTGGTCTATGCAGAAAACGGTTTGAACGAAAAATATTAAAATCAGTGTGTTGGCACGTGTTTTTTTTCTTATTAGTTACCGAACTATTATTGCATTAACCATGGCTTTAACGTGGATAAGTTGGAAGGTGATTCAAATTGGATACCATGGAAGTTTTAATTTATATGGGTTTGCAGATGCCGATTGGGGTAATTCAGGGGATAGAAAATCATATTCTGGATATATATTTGAATTGGGAAACAGTGTTGTATCTTTTGAAAGTAAGAAACAAAATTGTGTTTCTTTATCCACATTTTCTATCACCCAAAGAGGCGGAGTAGGTAGCTTTGTGCCAAAGTGCAAATGAAGCTATTTTAAAAAAAAAAAACAATTCATGAACTTACATAGTGTAATAATCGATGATTATCCTGTAACTATCTTCAACGACAATCAGTCCTGTCAAATGATTGCAACTAATAAGATGAACAATAATCGTACCAAAATTATTGATATAATGTTTCATTTTGTTCATGAGGCAGTTCTATATAAAAGCATTATTATTAAATATATGTCAACTGATGATATGGTGGCAGACATTCTTACAAAGCCTCCAAAACTATTCTTCTTATATTTCTTTTATGTATTAAATTATATTATTCAAACTACTACAAGGGACATAGACAATGCCAATATTCCATTCCTTCAATCCAGACTGACTACAAAAAAATAATAAAATAAAACAAACCAAAATATAACAATATTTGAGCAATAATAAACTTTGCATAAATCTTGTTATGATCGGTTTAGGCGCTCAAAATCTGTTCAAGAAACCTTACAGGTGGTGGTGAAAGCTCCGAAAGATAAGAAACAATAGATAGGGTTTTTATATAGTTAAGGCATGGCGGCAGCTTGTCGCTAGGAAGGTCTTTTGTTTAATTTTAAATCTATAGGATTTACAATATTCTCGGGAAACGGTTTTTTTTTATGCTTCGAAACACCGTAGATAAGGGTAGCTCTTGAGTGCATGTTATTGTTTTGCGGATTGGACTAATGGAAAAAAAACCCCTTGTAATAATAAAATATATAATATAATAAGAGGTTTGTGGAGACCAGGGCAGCGGTCGCAGCTAGTTTTTATTGTCACGCAGACCCACGCACAGCCACACCAGCGGGGGCGAACCGACCAGCGGAGCGAAGGCTCCTCACTTCTCGCTTGGACGCGCCGCCGCTCGGGTCGCTACGCCAATCTCTTACTTAATATTAAATTTAGTTATCAATTTGTTCGTTCATTGTCATATGTAATTTATTGTAATAAACTCAGTGTTTTATTCTCAACGCGTTTATTTATATCTCACATATCAAATACACCTTCTGATTAATTAGTCCTCAGCGTGGCATCTTGCCACCGTCGTGTAGTCAACACGACTTAAAGGGAACCTCTACTTGAGAACCCTCAGAACATATCTGGAGCATCTAATGTGGCATCAGCAGAGGACCTGATCTCCAGACAAAGCCCCATCATAAGAGCCGCCACAGGTTGTTATGGCAAATATAATTATTTAGATTGTATTGTGTTTTTATTCTCAAACTATGTAGTTCTAACATAATTAATTAGTTCAATATAAATTAACATAAGTAGGTATGTTGTTTAAAATGTGCGTAGTAAATATGGTTTCTAGAAACGTGAGAAGTCATAGACTTTTTTTTTTTGATTAAATAATGTGTAGAATTTATTATATGGTTTTGGACCGAGAGTTAAATAAATTATATTTAAGACACGTATAAATAATAACACATATGTTTAAGGAGTAATATAAGATATTATAAGACTATAATATTAATTATGGATTAAGGCATGTTAGCTTAATTACTGATAAGCGTCTTAATTAAGAAGCAGTGTATATGTAGGTTAAGATTTATCTATGATATTATTGATTAATGGCAAACATTAGTATTAAGATTAATAAGAATTATTATTAAGACAATTATTGAACATGTCGCACCTTCGGTGCTATAACGTCACTTATGCAATTTTTGTCAAAATTGATCTGAGTATGAGAAAAAATCACTAAGGCACTTCTCCACCTGGTGCGTTATTGTCACTTGTGTAGTGCGTATACTCTCCGCGTGGGGGCAGTAGTGTCGTTATGGTTTTGGTGTGAATCTAGCCGCCATTAAGAGAAACAACGTCTGATTGGTCAGTTGCGCGCGGCACCCCGCACGAGAAGCAGACCCTTGGAACTATAACGACACAAAGGTAATTGTGACAATTTATTTAAAAAAATTTGGAACAATAACGACACTTAAGCTAGTTGTGACATTGGTTTCTAGAAATAAGAAAGACACTTGTGTATTTAATGACGTTGTTTCCCCAATCCTTATACTTTATGGCATAATGTTTACTTTTGGTTAACAATTGTGACATTGTTCCTCCAGAATAGTAGGGTTTAATGTGATCTAATACAAGTAATGACGTTATTGCATCAAGATTATTTTAATTTTGCATGATTTTAATGAGGTATCTGATTTTTTATAGAATGTCCTTAATTGTTTATTGGTAATTATTATGGTGACGAATACAGTCCTGACCCACGTGCGAGATCATCCTCAAACAGCAGCTCCAGCAGCAGTTCGAGCAGTAGCTCTAGTGGCAGTGATTCTCCTACTGAAAATAATAATTCTAATAATGAGACCCGTGTTCACGAGCACAACCAATCTGCCCAACCTATAACTAAATCAAGAGGCAGAAAGAGAACTCGCAATCCAACAACCTGGAAAAAGAATGTGGCTAAGCAGATGAAAAATTGTGGCCAATCTTACATCTCAGCACAATCTAAAACAGCAAATCAAGCTAAAACAATGGGACCTACATGTACATCTAAATGTCGGTTGTCTTGTGCTTCGAAATTTACGGAACAAAGGAGGATGGAAATATTTGAATCTTACTGGAAGTTGGGAAGTGTAGAAAGGCAACGGGACTTTTTGAATTCTTGTACAAGAACACTTAAATGTGCTTACCGCCGCATAAAGACCGACAAAATGTACGACAGAAAACAAAACACTGCATATTACTTACATAATGACAATAAAGAGAACCGCGTCTGTAAAACTTTTCTAATAAACACTTTAAGCATCACACAACGGACAATACGGACTGTTATTGATGGCAAGGCACGGAATGATGGTTTTATTCCACCTGATCAACGAGGAAAACACGGAAAGCAATGCAAATTGCAGCCTGAAGTCATACAGGCAGTAAAGGATCATATCGAATCCATTCCCAAGGTTGAAAGCCATTATCTTAGGGCTAGTACTAGCAGATTATTTATTGATGGGGCTTTGACAGTCGCAGAACTACACAGAAATTATTCTGAAATACAAAAACAACAAAACAAGCCAATTATTAACTACGATGCCTACTCGAGGATTTTTAATCAAGATTTCAATATAGGATTTTTCAAGCCGAAAAAAGATCACTGTGATCAGTGTGAGGCATATGAAAATGCCTCAGAAGAACACAAAAATAATTTACGGGACAGTTTCACATTACATCAAGAAGAAAAGAGCTTGAGCAGACTAGAAAAAGATAGGGATATGAAAAAGGCTCATGAACCTGGCACCAATACTATTGTTTTCACATACGATTTACAAGCAGTTTTACCGTGTCCTATTGGAAAATCAAGTTCTTTTTATTATAAATCAAAACTTAATTGTTATAATTTAACAATGTCTAATGCTAATAAGCAAGAAACAACCTGTTTTTTTTGGCACGAAGGCTTGGGCAATAGAGGAGCCATCGAAATAGGATCGTGTGTGTATAAATACCTGGAGCAGATTGCACTTGAAAATCCTGGCTGCGATATAATTATTTATTCGGACAATTGTTGCGGCCAACAAAAGAACAGGTTTGTGTTTGCAATGTACTATTATGCAGTCATGGTGTTAAACATAAATTCCATTCAGCATAACTTTTTGATTAGAGGACATACACAAAACGAAGGCGATGCGGCGCATTCAGTTATTGAAAAAACTATAACAAGAACTAAAAATGCTGGACCTATTTATGTCCCTGACCAGTACATATCCCTTATTCGTGGGGCGAAGAAGACTGGAAACCCATTTCTTGTAAAAGAAATGAACTACGATGATTTCTTTGATTTAAAATCACTTGAGGAAGAAATGAATTTCAATACGGCGAAAAATTTAAACGGAGATGTGATAAAAACTGGAGATATTAAATGTATAAAATTTGCAAAGGGTTGTGAAAATTACGAATATCGAACATCTTACAAAACTGCTATCTGGGAGAAATCAAAAGCAATAATTCATGCAGGAGGAAAGAATTTACGCCGGAATAGGGATAACGCTCCCAATATAGATCAAATTTCATTAAAAAAAGCATACAATTCAAAAATACAAATTACAGAACGCAAAAAGCGTGATTTATTGCAATTAGTGGAGACAAATATCGTGCCGAGATATTATGAAAGTTTCTACAATGATCTCATTTAATTTTTGTAGGAAGCTACTTACAATATTCTATTAAGCTACTTTTCCATATTCAGGGAAAACAAGTTTATTTTATTTTAAAGAAAGATTTTTCTGGGAATGCGACGATTGTGATTCATAGAAAAGTTCTATGTAGATTTAAGAAAGCTTGTTGTATTTTATTTTGCTACTTTTATTAATAAAACTTCAGAAAAAGTATGATTTTGTGTTTCATTTATTATGTCACAATTGCCCAGTTTATTGTTTTCTAGTTCCATAACGTCACTTTTGTGAGGGTTTTGTATTTTTAACGTTTATATTTTTTTATTATAAAATTGTAAGATGTTTATTTTTACTTTGATACGAAGTTGAAAGTTATAGTTTAAATATTTCCACTTCATTTCTGTAGTCAAAAAGAACTATACATTATAATATGATGTTAAATTTTCAAACGCTTCTACTGAAAAATTACATTATTTGCAGAAGTGACGTTTTAGCACCGAAGGTGCGATGTCTAGTATATAAGATTTCGATGTACACTTATATTCATAAGGTTGTAATTAATTTTAAGACATAAATTAGCATAACATGATAAGAAGATTGAATTAAGCTTTTATAGGATTAGTAATAAGAACTGTATTAAATTAAGGTTATGTACAAAGTAGACCATAAGACTAACATATCAGTTAAGATGAAAGATTCTTTAATTTATAAAGAATAGATTTATTGATTAATAGGTGTGAAAAAAATTCATAAAGAAAAGCTATTTTATAATTATTTCAATTTAACCGGTCCGCGCGTAAGGATTTTGTAGCAGTTATAAAAACAATTACCCTGTCTCCCTCGCACACTACATCACGGGCTTCTCCACCAATAAGATCATCCTTTGACTCCATTTTGTCCCCCTTCCTTGGCCTAACTCCGCCTCTCGGAAGTGTTCTTAAAAACAGATTGCATTGCAACGCGAGCTCATAACCTGCTAATATAGCTGCACGCATAGATACTAATTACGCTTACTTATCGTGGTGGCTAGAGTTGTGACGTAGTGTTATTTCGATCATATTCGTAATTGTAAAATAAATAGTGATTGCATTGCAACGCGAGCTCATAACCTGCTAATATAGCTGCACGCATAGATACTAATTACGCTTACTTAGCGTGGTGGCTAGAGTTGTGACGTAGTGTTATTTCGATCATATTCGTAATTGTAAAATAAATAGTGATTGGTGGCAGAGTAATTTCGGTTTCAAAATAAGCGTAGAGTGGTGTCGGGTGTATTATAATCACGTAGTGACGTAAAGTAAATTAGTATAGACAAATAGTTATACCTAGTGATTGAATGTGTTTGATATTAGTATTTAAATAAATAATAATTGTTGTGTAGTGATACTTACTGGGATTAATTGGCTGGTTGTAGTAGAGGTTTGAGTATCTAGTTTACTAACCATAATATTTGTTCATACCCAAGTTCGTATTATATGAGGATTTAAATTTTACTTGTTTGTGTTGCAAGTTACACAGTCGTGTGACAATTAAATTAAATTCATTAGAAGAGCGTCTGAAAGGATATTAAATTCTCAGGGGGGTCAGGGAGGGAATTCCTCACACAATACCTCTCACGGGTTGGTGTTGCCAGTGACAACCTGTCCTTTCCATCTCATTTTTTTTCCATCAATTGTTGTTACCCATTTTTGGTTCCTACCTTTAGCTAACCAGGAAAAGTGACAATACTGTTCAACAAGAAATCAACCGCATCGCACCGCTAAACAAATCATTTTTATATTCATTTTTAATTCGATCTAATCTTCTGAAATCATTAATAATAAATAGATTCATCCGCGCCGCGTTTATAAATATAAATTGTGCTGTGTTGTTTTATGTTTTTTAACAAAGAAGAGCTGGCCAGCATAAGGAAATCACCGTGGAGTTTTAAGGTTAGTCCATCTTCCTTGATCCATTTTCTTTCCAGCTGGTCGCACCACTCCTCAAGCACAGCATACCACCGCCCATACAGTCCACTTTAGTCATTTAATTTATAATTAATTAATTTTATTTATTTAATTTTATACCGCGCATTCCCACGGGTTTTAGTATACTAACCGAAGTAGTTTGAAATTTTTTTCTGTTTGTTCCATTGTTGTATTTCATAATATTTTCATATTTTTGTCTCCCGAGCCCTATAGGCATAACAATATATCAACCTTTGAACCTTGGAGTTAGATTGAAGATAATATATTTTAAATTTCCAATGGAAGTTTTAACCCATCCTGGGTCTCTTGATGATTTCGTTAAGTTCTTGCACTAATAATTGTAACATGAGTCATTAATGATCTTGTTATATGAAAAGGAAAATACCAAGTTAAGTTCATGGCCTTGATGGCTAGAATAAATTTAAATGATTGATATTTTTTTTTATTGAATTTGTTAAATGAAAACAAATTAGTTGTCTTCTTTGTAGATATTATTATTTTTTTGGTTTGAATAAATCAATCTATAGTTCATTTTTTTTAAAGATACAGTACTAGAAAAAGTTCGGCATATTCCCATTTCATTCTTTTCATAGGTACATAAGAAAGAGACACAAAACTTCTATAAGATTTATTGTTTTATTGAGAGGCGTAACAGTACCTACCCTTAAAATTCTTGATGAAATACAAAGAAATGAGAGTATCCCTTCGATGAGTAGGTCCACTCTTTACAAAGTTCTAAAAGATTTGGGCTCTGTATAGGGAAAAGAGAAAGAGGAAGCTTGTTGATCGAACGTTCCGATATCGTCCTGTGGAGAAGGAGATACATAGATAAGACAAGCCAGGGTGGAATGCAGGAGTATTTACTATCTGGATGAGACTTGGGTGAATGTGGGTCATACAAAAGCCAAAGGTTGGAATGAAGCCTTTTTGGATGGATTATCAACGGGCTTAAAAAATCCCTCAGCTAAAAATATATTCCTACATTCTGTTTTTCATATAATACCTAATCCTTATTACTTAAATCTGCTAGGGTTATTCTCATAATAGAAACGGAAACCTTCATTCGTTTCGATAAATAATATAATGGGACCCTATCACATTGCTCATTATCTGTTTACAAATAGTACTTTTTTGAAAGGAATCGGACACTTTCATTCACTTTTACTGCTAATTAGTTCTCCAGAATAGTTTTAAAAAAATGTTACTATGAATCACCATGGATGTAACAAATAAATTGTGATTTTGTCTTTGGTGTTAATAATTTGTATTACTTTTTGTTTCAGGTAAAGGGAAGACACTTATTATTGTCCACATTGGAAATGAAAATGGTTTCTTAGAAGGTGGATTAAAATACTTTGAGTCCAAAAAAGATGGAGATTACCACAAAGATATGAATGCTGACGTTTTCGAAGAATGGTTTGGCAGTATTTTACCGAAGTTAATTCCCAATTCTATCATTGTAATGGAAAATGCTCCATATCATTCCAGAAAACTTAAAAAAAAACCGAATTCCAGCAGCCGGAAACAGGATATTTTGGACTGGTTGCAACTTAACAGTAGGTATCCAGTACGATGGTAACATGTTAAAGGTTTAACTGCTTGATATTGTTAGACAAAAAAAAAATATATGAGAGCTATTACGTCGATGAGTTGGCTCAAAAACACAATCATGAAGTTCTTCGATTGCCACCATACCATTGTGAGCTATTGAACTCGTATGGGCGCAAGTCAAAGGATTTGTAGGGACGAGAAACTCCTCATTCAAAATAGATGAAGTCGAAAGACTTTTATTGAACGGCGTTGCTGCTGTTGATGGCACAAAATGGACGGCTTGCATTGAACATGTTGTTCAAAAAGTGGAGCCGAAAATGTATGCAATAGATAATACAGTCGAAGATATGTTAGAAAATTTAGTTTTCAACGTGTCTGAAGATAGCAGCAGCCCGAGTTTGATGATTAAATTTTATCAACGGTCTGTGTACAATTAACAAATACATACTTACCGAATGTTTTTTTATCTGCATATATCGCAACCCATAAAAACAACTACCTGCATAACAATAGGTTCTGTACCGCCTCTCAGTGAAGTCCTAAATCTTATAGAAGTATTTTGTCTCTTTCTTATGTATGTAAAGAATGAAATGAGAGTATGCCAAATTTTCTAGTACTGCGGTTTTGGTTGGTTGTATCTTTAAAAAAAGGACTATATGTAGTTATAATCATATTGAAATCTTTCATTGCACAAACTACATAATATTTCCTCCTCTTGATTGGAGGATATGCGGATCTAAAAGAACCACGTCCTGAGTAGAGTCACTTTTGGAAATAGCTTGACTGAGTTTGATGGTCGGGTAAGACCAACACATAAGAAATTATTAGAAATTTATACTTTCCAAAGGGAGCGATCACAGAGGTTGTCTTCCATAGAGTTGAGGGCTCCGGTTAGATATACCTCAGTGTGGGGGTTCTGTTCGGTTCCACCTTGTCTTGGTGAGGTCTAGAGAGCTTGGCAAAACCCGTCACATAAATTGGCCTAAGAGCTGGGGTACAAACAAAATAGCTGGAGATCATTGGCTGCGATTATTTAGGAAGCGATACTAAAACGAAATGTCTTTAAGAAAGCCCGAAGCGACTAGTTTGACTCGCTCTTCAGCGTATAACAAACATACTGTGAGTTTAACATACGACAATTTTAAGAAAGCCCTTTCTCAATATCCCTCTGACATAACTTATAATTTAGACAAAACTGGATTATCCACTGTCCATGTTCCTCCAAAGATGTTAGCACCTCTTGGTACGAAGCAAATTGAGTCAATGACTAGCGCTAGAAGAGGAACGACGGTTATAATGATAGCGGCTATTAATGCAAAAAAACTGTCCTAGGTACAACAGGTTCCCTATACCTATACATATATAAAATGTGTAACGTTTTTTCATTTCATATAGTTTTAGCATTTAAATCCAAAATTGAAAAATAAAAGTACACTGTTAAAGATGTTATATCACCAATTGTTTTAATTTTTTGTTTGTTAAATAAATATATTTGACAAAAAAGTGTTTTTCTTGAATTCCCAAAAATAGGGTTTGTGTAGATAAACCGATATGACATTAACCAGTCGATATAATATATAGTTATCATTTGCAAAAAAATAAATTTCCGACTTTGGGAAAATCATTACCGATAATTCGAACCGAAACTAATTTTTAATGGTCGGTAATTAAGGAAATTGGGTTCAAATGGGACAAAACAAAAGACAATATATATATATATATATATTCTGTGTGAAAAATATGACATTGTAATAAAAAGGATCCAATTTTTCCGAAGAACAAATAGAAAGAGATAAGGATTTCAACTTTCTTACGACTCTCCTAATACCAGCGGGAATAGCTGAATGGAGTGAATAAAGAGATTATTAGAAAAATCCCAGAATTTCGGAACAAAGGACGACCCATTATATACACCGATGAGACCTATATATATATATACATACAACACATTCGGCATCATATTTGTGGGCTGATAATTCAAATAATGGTAGGTTTATAGTCTTACATGCTGGAGGTGAAGAAGGATTCATACCCAAAGCATTTTTAATGTTCAAGTCAGGTCAGATGAGTAGGGACTATCATAAGAATATGAATTTCGATCATAACGAGCAATGGTTAAGAACTCAGCTGATTCCGAACATGAAAACGAATTCTGTTCTGATAATCGATAATGCCCCCACCACAATGTCGTTGAAAATCTAGGTTGCCTCCATATCATCCTGAATTGAATACTTTTGAAAAAATTTGGGCGGTATTCAAAGAAAATGTCTCAAGTACAAATGTCGACCCAAGCAGAGAGACCATTAAAAAACTCATTATTGAGAAAGTCAACACGATCTCAAAGGAATGGAAGGAGGTGTAAAGACATGTAAAAAGAATTGAGAAGGACATGATGGATAAGGAAATCGCACATGAAAATTATTTTGACGATTCATCATTTATATTTCGAGGGTATACAACCAAAATGCACTAAGTCATTTTTTACGATTTTGGGGTTTTAACACATTTGAACTTATCATTTATTACTCTACACTGCTAAAACGGAAAAAAGTATTTTTTATAAAAAAATGACGAAAATAGACGTGTGCACTAAGTCATATTTGGATTTTAGTTTCTGCCAAAATGCACTAAGTCATTTGTAGTGCATTTTGCTTGTAAATTCGGTTGGATTTGCGCGGTATAAGTCAGTTTGGCAGATATAAAAATGAGTTCTTAGTTGTGCGTTTGGTTTGATATTTGATATTAATTTTGTCAATAATATTGTGATGTCTCAATATTCGAGGGTAATACACCCTGAAGAATTAGGTTTGTCAAAAAATGTATTATATATTATTAAACGATGATATCAAATTTTGTGTTAATTTTGGTCATTCTAAAGTAATCAATCAACTATTTTGCAAAAAAAAATAAACAAGCATGTTTTCGAGGTATTGTGAATCAATTTTTGTAAAATATAGTTGTGAAAACAGTTTTTAAACACTTTTATAACATTGCGTTTAAACTGAAAATATTACTATCAATACTAAAACAAATATCACGATCAAAAATAAAACAAACGATTTAACAGATAAATTGATATAAAATTATTTAAACGGTTTAATACTTTTGCTTGGAGAACAAAAATTATAATTATGCTTTATGTTTTAATCTATTGAAGAGTCTATCCTCATTCATATAAACCATCAGAAGTCAGAAACGCTCACAGAAGTGACTCAGATATGACAGGGCCTGGATTCAGTTATTAATATTAATCGAACAGTTATTAGGCTATATTAGATATTGTACCTACTACAAGAATAAAAATTTTTTTATCGATATGTACAAATATTATGATAAAAAAATCAAATAACCGGTGAATAATCTACAACTACTAGTCTTACAGCTGAAAGCAATTTCAACACATCTCAAAATGAAGATTAAGGGTAATTTTAGTAATATTTTTTTATCATTTCATACAAGAGAAAGTGTAATGGGAAAGTATTTCAATGAACTGATAATGTATAGATTTCATTATTTTACTTTTTTTAATTAAGGACACCTATCTTCCTCTGATAAACGAGAAAAACATCGTCCTTATAACAAAACCAAAGATGAAGATATTGAGCGTGTCAAAAGTCACATTGATTCCTTTTCAGTGATGTCAAGTCATTATACAAGGAAAGATTCATAAAAAAGTACCTGGTATCAAACTATTCTAGTAGAAAAATGTATAGCTTATACAAAATACAATGTGTAGAAGCTTATAGTGAAAGCAATCACATACAGCAGAATATTTTGTACCTACAAATTATAATTATTCATTTTAGGCCTCAGAAACGTTTAGTAATAAATACAAAATAAGACGATCTACGCTAAATATGAATCCCACCTAAACAGGAAGGAAGTTAGTTTGACGAATAAGAAAATGGACAAAGAAAGAGCCGCTAAAGATCCTATCTTCATGAGCGTAAAATATGATTTGCAGGGCATGTTACAAATACCATCATTGGATATAATACCTTTCGTACGAAACGAAAACTTAATTCGTACAACCTTAGTATTTACGAATAAGTAAATCCAAACAGATATTTCTGTTTAGCATGGACAGAAGTCAATTATTTAGTCGTCCTTGCTAATTATTTATGTTGTTTATTTGTAAATTTTTATGTACAAGATCTATTACTTTTCATTTTGTCTTTCCAAAAAGTGTCAAAATTTTGTGAAGAACTAGTTTTAGTAAGAAGTATAAAAAATTATAAATTTATTGTATTAAAGTATAAAAAAAAATCATGTGTGGCTTATTATTATCATCCACTTAAGAAGCCTCATTACTTGAAAGAAATATTTTTTTTTGTAGTAAGTGTTGGCATTCCCAATATAGTTTTCAACAATGTTTTTCGTGTCCTGAATATGAAAAAAATATTGTATGTCATTATAATCTAGAAGATGTGAAATGCAAAAATATATCATCATAATAAGTGACTTACAACAAGATTTTTGTGTGAATGATACAACTTTCATACAGCAAAAACGAACTAAGTCAGACTTGTGCTACAAAAGTTACCAAAAACTATAAAAATAACGATTTTTTTTCCTATGTTTGTATTTGTTTGCATAGCTTAAAACTCAATTAACAATGTATCATCTAAATTAAAGTTCAAATAATACACAGCGAATTCTTATTTATTTTAACAATTTTTTTTTTCACTAAACTGCCATTATCTCAAATCTATGAAAAATGACTTAGTGCATTTTGGTTGTATACCCTCGAATTTTGATGCTTCAAAAGTAATGTTTTTTCCAAACGAGGATCTAATCGTGGAGTTATTTTTAATAAAAAGAAGGCAGTTCTTAACTGGACCCCGTGGAGCATAGACGATGTAGTTTGATGCGAATAATAATCAACGAAAACATAAGACACTGCAATACTTGTGATATATTGAATCTACAATTAAAGCAAAGAGATTTGACATAGAGGGAAAAGGTTTTTATGAAGGCAGAGAAGGTCGCATTTGGACAAAACAGAATCCGCTTTTGAGGAGAAGAACAATAAATTGAAAGGTAAAGAAAATAACGGAAAACAAGTACTCAAGGAATTTGATTTGCAGAAAGTTTTGCAAGAAACACCTGCTTTATCAACTGAGGTTACGTATTAAAAACGACAGTTACCCACATACAATCTAACTGTACACAACTTGGTTACAAATGACGTGACTTGTTATGTTATTTGGTCAGAGATAGATGGCGAATGTAGCTCTGATGAAATCGCTACCACAATTTTTAATGAAATAAGTAATCTTCCTGACACCTGTGAAAATCTGGTATTATATTCTGACAATTGCCCAGGACAGAATCACAACTACCAGTAATATATTTTAAGGCAATTAAAAGAAAAAATAATCATCGAACTGGCAAAACCCAAATATATGAGTATTTTCATTCCAAGGGACTGGTATTATTTAGTAAGAATGGTCCCAGTAAAGAAAGGAAAAAAAATTGGAAGTTGTTGAGATGACATACCATTCATTTTATTCATTTAAAAAGTTGTATAATAATCTGGATTCGTTTTGCGTGAGAAGAACCAAATTTACAAACGGCGAAAATGTGCAATGGGCCAACACACGTTAGGTTGTTGAATTGAAAAGGGAGCAGCATTGCTGGGCTTCTAGGAGCAGTCACATCCTCTTCGACACCTAATAGCAAGCCACGCATTCAAGGGCAAATCAACAGATTCAAACCTTATGCTATTCCTGAAGTAAGATTTGATAAAGCAGCGCACATGCCAGAAAAGGGGACATCACGCAGGTGTGGACATTGTAGCACATCGAAGAGCCCACATCGCACAACCCTCCCCAGTCTGTAAAACATGTAATGTGGGTCTTAGCATGACAAAAAAGGAATTGTTTTGCAGAGTTTCACAGAAAAGTATAAAAAATAATGTTTGCAGAGCGGCCCACTGGATACAAAAGAAACCACCTATATGTTTTTTTTAATTATTATTATTTTTTAATTTTAAAAATTATTTGTTCATTTTCACATAATTATATATCAGTTTTCATAAAAAGATCTTAATTGTTTCATTTTTTGGGTTTATTCATTTATTCATTAAATCACAATATTTATTTTATTTTATTTATTTAAAACAACATAAATCAATACATACACAACAATATGAGAATGGACAAATTTAAATTATAATCAAAATATAATTATATTATTATTCCTCCTTATAGAGACAAGTCTCGTGTAAAGGAGGAGTTTAACTGAGAATTTTAGATTAAGCACTTAACTCACAGGAATAAACACACACGTAAATAAATACTATACACATTCGATTTTTTTGTTTTATATATCATATAAAGCATGCATCATTGTATAAAAATTAATAAAAAAATTAAATGAAAATTAAATACAATGCTATACACTAAATATAAAAATATCGGTATTATCTCTCATGATGCATCACGATGTATGTAATGTAATTATGAGAGATCTTTGAACTACAGAAGAACTATTATTAATGCTATCAGACAGGCAGCTATACTCTTGTTATTCACAGATTATTTAGTAAGTCTGAACCATCAAGCCTTTCCACATTTATTGATAAAAGAGGATCACATCCATCAACTAATAAATTCGACAGAGATTGTATAACCCGTCATATTGAATCATTCAATCCTACGATATCTCATTATCGAAGAGAACATGCTCCTAATGTGAGATATTTGCCAAGCGACGTAACGGTCAGTTTATCAAAATAACATTGATTTAGAAAGTGATAACGAAGATTGTGAAGTAAGGCCTTCGACAAATATTCAAACGGTAAATACCAACCGGATCCCTGGACCTAGTTCAAAAAAAAATTACAAACAGCAGCAGCTACGAAGAGTCCCTGTTGCAAATTCTTCAACAGAAGAAGGAAGAAGATAGAGAAATAGACGAAGACAAATATTTTCTCTTGTCACTCCTTCCCGCATTTAAAAAATTTAATGAGGTTCAGAAATTTTATGCACGGACTGAAATTATGCATATTATGAGGCAAGTCTGACTGTCAGGGAGCCAAAATACAATCATGCATGTCCCACAGCAGGCAACCCTCAGACAAAATAATATATACCAACAGGGTACACCTGTAACTTTTTCAACATTTGCACCAGGGCGGCAATTTGAAATGGCTGTCACCAACTTCGAACAGCAATCAAGATGCATGGGAAAACACCTCTGATGTGACCTCTATGTTGAACCTAAATTAATTTGATTTTATAATAAACAATTTAAATGAAAATATTAATTATTTCATTTACCTTAGCTTGCATTTACCTTGCCAATCTTTCTTGTGGTGTTACAGACTGTTGTAAGGACGTATTTTGGTAAGTTATACGTGGTCTAAAATAATTAAATAACTTATTGGGATGTTCTCTCAATCTATCAAACAGCTTATGAAACTGCCCATACATAAGTCTGGTACTAAATTATTGGATGGACCCAACACCTTTCTTATTTATTTGACGTCTCAGAATGAGTGCACAAACACAAGCTGCTTCCGTGAAATCCATTGTAGAACTGAGACGAAAGGCAACTATATAATCGCCAGTGCGCGGGGCTGAGCATCTCACCGGCGAGTAAACTATTTAGTTGCCGGTGAATAAAATCGCCAGTGCGCGGCAGCACTTACAGCCATAACGTTCACAACAAAGAAGACAAGCCTCTAAGTCGCAAAAAATGTATGAGAAATCTTAGCTTGGGTTTGTCTTCTTCGTTTATGCGCAGACGTTTAGAACTACCTACTTTGAAGAGATATTTGCGAGATAATCATCGGGTAGTAGACCAGTAACCAACTCTGTTCCGCAAGGATCGGTCCTTGGACCAGTGTTGTTTGTGTTGTATGTCTCCGATCTACCATTCATGATTCAATCTCCGGTCCAGTTATTTGCTGATGATACCGGACTGGACAAAGAAATGGTTACTCGAGCTGAATATTGATAAGTGCACAGTGCATATTGGTCCAAAGAACCCAAAGGTAATATATCAGCTGGAAGGGAGAGCATTGAAGCCTGTATGTGAGCAGACAGACTTGGGTATCATGATCTCACAAGACCTGAAATGGGAACCACACATCATAGACATGGTAAAGAAAGCCAATAGTGTTATCTATCTGATAAAAAAGACCTTTTCCCATTTTCCTCATGATCTACTACTAGTGTACAAAACATACGTTCGGCCTCTTCTGGAATATGGTTATCAACTGTGGAATCTTTATTTTGAAAAAGATATTCAGATGATCGAAAAAGTGAAACGACGATTTACCAAGATGGGAGTTGGGTTGAAAAATGTTGAATATGAGGAGAGACTTCGGATTGTGGGATTGACATCTTTGTCAGACAGAAGGAGAGGTGACATGATAGAAACCTATAAAATACTCCATGGTAACTGTGGTACTTGTAACAGCTTATTATTATTGATTCTCTTTGCCTTTTCAAATTATGTATTCTAAATAATTATGTCTTCTGTTTTTATACTGTCAGAAAATATGTCAAGTTTTTGTTAATTAAATAGTTATTTTCTAAACGCAAGAAATGTCTTATTTTATTACAGTAACTATATCTGTCCGGAATTGCAAGCAATGTTCAAGTACAACCGGAATGTCCACCTGAGGGGACATGGATATAAATTGGATGGCTACAGGTTCAAGCAGAATCCATTGAAGCATTGTTTATTTAATAGAGTGGTCGACCATTGGAATGGTTTGCCGCCTGAGCTGGTTGATTCTCCGAATGTGAACGCTTTCAAGAATTTGTATGACTCATTGGTGTTGTGATTTTGCTGTGCCTGACGGTTGTTGTTGTTGTGACAGTAGTGTTAAGATCAGACCTATCAGCTTAGCTGCCTGTCTGATAACCAACTATAACAATAATAATAATAGGGTGCGTGCATCACCCAAGATGTTCCTTGATGAGACTATATTATTTACCCAGAAAGGTAGGATGTAGAGGACTGTTGAACATCCGAAATATAAAGAAATTAACCTCCTCCAATCCTACTTTAACTCATCAAGGAATAAATTGGGTGATGAAGACCTCATTGCGTGTGATTTGAACTACACGCCCTTAAATTTATCAAATCCTGATTCATCACCGATAATTGGGGTACAAGATCGGGTTGATATATGGAAAGGCAAGACTCTCCACGGTCGATTCTTCGAAACTTTAAATTCATCTCATGTAACTCTTGAAGATTCGACTGGATGGTTGAGGTTTGGTGAACTATTTAGCAAAACAGAAGGTTTTGTCTGTGCAATACAAGACCAGGGGGCCTATTCTCCAATCTCGATTGTTAAATGTCGCATGCGAGACATCTCGATTGAGAAAGTCGCACGGAATGTCGATTGCCAATCGATGACCATATTCTTGAAGCCATTCGAGAGTGACATGCGACATGGAACGCCAACGTCGTACTTTTTATATGTTATTTGTCTATGGTCAGGGGAAATTGACATTTCTCTATGATTTTTTCATACATCTATGGCCATATTGTCACTAGCGTCATTCTCGCTGTTTTGTTTAGAATAACCATTCTTGTTCATTCGATGCTTGTTTTCGGTCTATTCGTAATTAATTATATAAACATGGCTTAGTGTAGTCAAGAGCAAAAAAGAATATTAGTCGAAATTATGACAAATAATCCCGAATTAAGAGCTAGGAAATTCACTAACGCATTTACACGCGAGGATGCCCAATCAAAATGGGTAAACATATCAGAACAATTACATGCAGTTCCCGGAGGAGCAAACAAAAGCTGGAGACAATGGAGAAAGGTAAACATTTTTATATTTTTGATATTATAATTACTGTCCATTAGATTATAATCAATACACTGTCTCAATATCGCCGTGTGAGAACAATCAAACACGTGGTGACGCTCTCGCTAATAAGCAGGCAGGATGCTGGGCAGTGGGTACCCAAGACCAAAAGACTATGTCTCAATCCCAAGGGGAAGCACAATAAGCTACCTGAAGTCCATCATGACGAGAGCAAATGTAATTATATCGTGGCTCAACGTGGCATTGATTCAACCTCTTTTGACATACTTCCCGACGCCGCCATTGAAGGTGACGATTACGCATTTCTAAAGAAAACCATGATAGAAAGGTTAGGTTTTTCACCAGAAGATTGTAGAGCCAGACTTGTGGTGAAAAAAATTGTTTAAAACTAAATATGACGAAAACACGCCATCAGAACCCTGATGGATATGAAACCCAGAGATTCCTGCAGAGAAGCTGTAACGGTCGTTTTTGCATGGTATGTAAATCAAATTACGCGCGCTCTGGTCACAAAGATGTTAGTTCGTTTTATCTATGTTTGGGGGCGTTAGTGGTGTCATGTTCGCTGAAGCGATGTAGGTATTCAGGAATTAGAGATTTGTCGTCACACACAGGATTATAAATTGCTCGACAGTGATAGTGTGACGGACATTTCTGCGTTGAATTTGTGAAGGGAGAGAATTCCCTCCGTGTGTGATTTCTGATATTAAACAGAACGATTTAATTGTGTGTTAAGTCTGTGTGTCGAAGTGTAGTTTGAACCAAATCGTTACCCGCTGTAAATAGAAGGTGAGAAATTTTCGTCTAATTTAGTAAATCCATCAATTGTAATTTTCATGTGGGTATTTCGCAAAGATTCTAATTTGCAATGCATTTTTGAATCATTTCAGAAGTGCGGGTTCTAACCTTCCGGTTTAAAACCAAACATAATCATTGAGGCGCTGGTGTGATTTTGAGGGTCGTTTATCCATATTCCACATTAAACTCTGAGGCATCTGTACCGTTATTTTTGGAACGAGGATTATTATACCTAGACGTCTATTTGGTCGAGAGGGATCGTCCTAAGAGATATCTGAGGGAGTCCATCCATTTGGGGAAACCACCTATTCTTGGAGAGTTCAACTGTCGAGGTTTTTCATCGTACGGTGTCTGTGCGAGTTAAGTAATAAATATACAATTTGTCTTGTCTTAAACAATCTTCGTAAACCATCTTCTTTTCTTTCGCTCATATGAAACCAACTAGCTGACCTTGAACCGCGACCTATACTTCATCCATTGACCTGTCTCCGTATTACTCTCATCTTGAATAAAAGTTATGTTACATACTAAGTCTATTCTCTGATATAATTATTTGAATTAAATTTTGATTTAATAATGGATTAAGTCAATCCGAAATTCGTATTGTCTGCTATAGATTTACCGTTGAGAAGTATAGATGTTTAGATTATTAATTGTAAAGTTGTATCAATCTTGTTTACTTTGAAGTTATGATTGGTTGGATAAAATTTTTAAAGTGAATAGAGGATTTATCGCATTAATGTTATTTAAATTTTATGAAATCTTGAAGTCTAGTATTCTTTATAAAATGTATATTTTGAGATATAATTTTATTTCTAAATGCTAAGGTGCGACATATAGAATTGTAAAGTTTTCAAAGAAATATTTTTTTTGGTTTCAATAAACAATTTTTTGTGTAAATTTGATACATTTTTTTATTTTAGTATTTCATAGTACTTTCCCCGCTTGATGAGAGTGCCTTGTTATTAAGGATCCACTACCTGAGGGTACTGAGCTTGGCTGGGCTGAAATAAAAAAATTTGTGTTGGATAAGACCAACTGATACACCTTTCAGAATGAGCGGCCACAGAGGATTGTTTGCCTTGTAGTCGAGGACTCCCGGCAGACTTTCTTCGGTGTGCGGGTTCTTCTCAGTTTATCCAAACTCAGGAGAATCCGTCACAAAGCCTTCAGGGAGCTTGGCATATTAAATGTACCATGCGCATTTATATTTGAATGCCTCCTCTACGCTCACAAAAATATGAGTAACACCCCCCTAAATTCAGACCACCATGAGCACAACACCAGACATAGGAATCTCATAAGGCCTATAGAACACAATTTTCCAAAATATCAAAAAGCTTTGTATGTATGAGCGTGCGCCTCCATAACAAGCTTCCAGACAAACTTGGGCATGCCCAATGCTCCCTACTTAGTGTTGACTTTTACTTTACTTTTTTTCAGACAATGCCGTTTAAATACAAACTATGGTTAAAAGAAAAGAGATACCAAAAGACACTATTGATAAAACTATTAATGAAGTAAAATGTGGGGCTAAAATTAAAGCTTGAAACTCAATTAACAAAGTATCATCTAAATTAAAGTTCAAATAATACAAAGCGAATTCTTATTTATTTTAAAAAAAAAAATTTCACTAAACTGCCATTATCTCAAAACTACGAAAAATGACTTGGTACATTTTGGTTGTATACCCTCAATATTATAGTTATACTGCAAAGTTTGTTTTATTTATAAAAAGGTAAAATATTTGAATTTGAATTGTAATTTAAATTCATTATGGTCGAATTTCGACCACTGGGGACCACTAGTATACTCAAATGATTGTTTTCTTTCTTGTTGTTATTAGTGCTTTGTTTCATTATCACTTAAAGAGTGAAAGATTTATGTATGATTTTTTATTAAGTTTTTTTTTTTCAATAATTTTGACGAAATACTAATAGGGCTCTACACCATTTTAGTATTGATTAGATAAATATTTATATATGATATTGTAACTGTTCTTTTTTTCTATGTGTAATCTTCTTTTTGTAATTGTGATATCAACCCAAGTGTCTCGAATGAGACCCATGGGGGATAAGAAATAAATAAAATAAAAATAAAACATTGGATGCAACTGTTAGATGAGAAATTGAATGTAATAATTATTGTAAATGCAATAATAAGAACCAACACCAAGTTAGGTAGGGCAGAGCGGGGTCCTTTGAGCCACTGGGTCACCCGAACTATCCACCCTAGCACGCAAACGATGCATGCTAGATGTATGAGATTAAGGTCAAAGCAGGCCGGCAGATACTCCAGACATCCGCTGTTGCGTTAGTCCAGTGTTCCGCAAAGTGTGTGCCGTGGCCATCAGTCGGTGTGCCGCAAAAAATTGAGACGAGACCCATATATTTTTAGAGGCTCATAGCTCAGATTTGGCTTCTGTGTTAAAAAAAAAAGAATGGGTGAAATGAAAACTTGTTTATTTGCCGGATATATTTGCCCATTTAAATAAGCTCATCAAAAAATGCAAGGCAGTAATTCTAATATTTCAACAAAATTGAAAGCTTTCGCGCTAAGTTAGTGTAGATCAACCACGCCTACAATGGTAGGTAGTAGGTGCCTTATGAAATGTTTCCAAACGTCACGCCTGCTAATTCAGAAAAAAAGTGCAGGCATTGATAGGGAAACACTTGGAGCTATTAGCAGAAAACTGTTAATTTCCATAGTGTGACCTGCAACCTATATGGTCTGGGTAAGAAATACATTCTCGGATACCATTCCTTATATTTCTTGAAAAAAAGAGAAAGGCTGAGGATGATCAATGAAGACAGGAGAGCAACCTAATCAACCATTACTCTTAATATTGACCACCTGCTATGCTAAGTTAAAAAGCCTCACTTTTATCATTAAAATATCTTTTCATATTAGGTATATTGATTTTATGAGCAGTAACAAATGAATATAAAATAAACATTGTTTTTGAGATCACACATGTATTACCTACGTAAAGAAATGGGGGGGGGGTCTTATCGAACGTTACTGTGTAATTGGGGGGGGTAAAATCTCAAATAAAGTATCAGAAACAATTTCCTGATTGTTGGAGTGAGAATAAGATGGCAGGTAAGGACTGGCTAACATGATTCCTTAAAAGACATTCAGAATTGTCGCTTCGAAAACCAGAGCTCACTAGTCTCGGGAGGGAAACTTCGTTCAATAAAACAAATGTGAAATTATTTTATGAGAAGCTTGCCGAAATTTTAGATAGACATGAATTTCAACCTTCTAGAATTTGGAACATCGATGAGACAGGAGTTCCAACTGTGATGAATCCTGGTCAAATTATAGCAGCAAAGGGAAAACATAGTGTTGGTTCTATGACCTCGGGTGAAAGAGGTACCAATGTAAGTATAATAGGAGCTGCGTCGCCCTCGGGCAATACAATTCCTGTCATGTGTATATTTCCCCGAAAGAAGTTTAAGCCTCATTTTATAGCTAATGGACCACCAGAGTGTATTGGACGCGGTAACGAAAGCGGCTGGGTGACCTATGAAGAATTTTATGATTACATGCAACATTTCATTAATTATGTGAAACCAACGCAGGAATCCCCAGTTTTATTACTTTTAGATAATCATTCATCACATTTGGCGATTAAAACAGTTGAACTTGCCGAAGATAATGGGGTGATTATACGTTCATTCCCACCCCATTGCACGCATAAGTTACAGCCATTAGATGTATTGGTTTATGGGCCATTCAAATGCTATCTGGCATCGGCACATGACGCATGGCTTCGCAGTAATCCTAGCAAGACCATAACTATTTATGAGATACCGCAATTGGTTGCGATAGCTTTGCCATTCGCGATGACTCCGACAAATATATCCAATGGTTACAGAAGCATTTATCCTTATAATAGCCACATCTTTACTGAAGAAGATTTCATGCCAGCTTTTGTGACAGACCGTCCACAGCCAGAGCCTCAACCTGATACTCAGCAGATTAGTGCACGAGAAAGTGGGGCAAATGATGAATTACAATCCCAGAGTCCTCACTAGGTGATGAGAGACATGCAACACCTCCGCATTTGGCCACTATTGTGACAGATAATCATGATAAGGAAAATCCAGAGATCACTGTTGAAACGCCATCAACTTCTAATAATGATATTACATTTTCACCAGAAGTTGTGAGTCCGTATCCAAAAGCTGGTCCAAGAAAGCAACAGTCAGTTCAAGGAAAAAAAAGAAAATGTGCCATATTAACTGACACACCAGAAAAAGAACAGCTCGCTGTAGAAGCAAAACAGAAAAACAACACCAGAAAGTGGTGAGAATTTAAGATCTTAGAAGCAATAGAGACATCTTCATCCGACTAATCGATGGAGATGAATATTTATTTATTTATAATTTTGGAAACACCAACAGAACACTGATATAAACATAATACAACAAAAGCACACAACACATACAAAATTCACCAGTGCTCCAATAAGAGGTGTCCGCCACTTCCCAAATCTTATTAATTATTTTATAGTTCATAATATTTATTGTCGCCCTGTCAGCATATCAAACAGCGCACATACATACAGACACACCCGACCGGCAGGCGCAGTACGAAATGTTACAGTCAATTTGTACAATTCGAGATTAAATATTATATTATTGCATTGTATGCGTCGAGGCATATTGTAAAAGCTTACCAGATTCACCTGGTGGCTGCAATGCTGTGAATGCCACAAATGGGCACATGTCAAGTGCACCTCTGCTGCTGGAACAGGATATGTTTGTGTTAACTGGGATAGTGATTAACAACCTATTTTCTATCTATATTATCCTTCTATTTTTATATTTTTAATCATTACCAGATACTTCACTATTGTTTTCTTTAAATCTACATAATAAAGA
Organism: Mystacides longicornis; assembly: GCA_963576905.1. Classification (NCBI taxonomy): domain Eukaryota; kingdom Metazoa; phylum Arthropoda; class Insecta; order Trichoptera; family Leptoceridae; genus Mystacides; species Mystacides longicornis. The sequence goes on from OY756427.1 coordinate 29,133,073, forward strand.
TATTTTTAAAGTTTTGTATTTTTTTGGTGCAAAAACGCTTTTATAGAATCACTGGCTCAACTGACCCCATGGGGTGGTTGAATAGACCCCACATAGCGGGGTCAACTGAGCCATCTGACTTTTGTGATATTCATGTAAATTATTGATAATGTTAACAATATGTTTGCCAAAGTTTTTTTATAGCATTACATAGTCAAATAAACCACCCAACTATTATAAAAGAAAATATACCTGGTTACTTCTTTAATTTGAAGATATACTGGTTTGAACTAAATCCGGCTCAAATGACCCCGCTCTGCCCTACAATAACAAGCCTAAACATTTTTCAAATATCAGACAATATGAGATCGCAAAATCTTTATCATAGGAATATACAAAATTTGAATAAACAAAACAATTATAGCAATTCTAATAATCGCCACAACCCTTTTTCAAACAATAATCGAAATAATTTTAATTATCGTGCAAACTCAAATAATTTCAGAACAGATAGGTCTACTAATACAAGTAAATTTGTTAAAAATCGGCAACGCGCTGACTACTGCTATTATCATAATACATTCGGCGACGAAGCACAAAAATATACCCCGCCATGTTCCTACAAAACACCAAAGTCCCAAAAAAACTAGGTTGTCGACTTGTTACAGAGACGCACGAGTCGGCCAACCATAAATGTCTCTTTGTAACTTACCGAGACTACTGTAAATCATTTCTTATTGATTCAGGGTTGGAGATTAGTATAATCCCCAGGTCATTCCACAAACGCGCATCCGGTAAGAACAGTCTAAAACTGTATGCAGCGAATGAGACCGTAATACAAACTTTCGGAATAACTAACATAACCCTAAACTTAGGATTTTCAAAAAAATTTACCTTTAATTTTTTTATCACTGGAATTCCGAAAGCTATTATAGGAGCAGTTTTTTTTTTACATAAATTCAATTTATCAGTGGACATCTACACTACTATTATAATTAGGAAAAATTTGATTGTTTGTTTGTTTGTATGTTTGTTTGCATTGAATAGGCTCCGAAACTACTGAACCGATTTGAAAAATTCTTTAACTTTTGGGAAGCGACACTATCCCCGGTGAACATTAGGCTATATTGAATTCAAAAATATTTGGGATAAGAACACAATTACATTAAAAAATATTTGGGATCTTTACTAAAACTTTAATAATGTAAACCCAAGGTGTAAAAAATTACTTTGTTGAAGACATAATTATCTACAAAAAGTGCCGCGACAGCATACGTCTAACTATTATAATTATGCCACAATAAGTGGTCATTTATTTAAAAAAATTAATTGAAATGTGGGAAGAGATATAGGCGTCACTGGGGTAAGAGCCGGACGGGAGGGGACCATTTGAATGCTACATTATTCCAGATTAACATAGCCTATACAATTTTTTTGTAGAATATTTTGATAAAGTTAGGGATCTATAAAGATTATAAGAAAACTGAATTATTTTTTTAAATACCTATGTACCTACCCGTGTGTAGCTGGGACAGACTGCTAGTTAGAAATAAATTAATAATAAATAACGATACAAATGAACAGATTAGAGCTTTTACATCCAACACAGATGTCAATTTGTGTAGGTGTAGGTACCAACTATCATTAATAAAGCGACAGATTCCATAATCTATTAGCACATTTCCTGAGTTGATAGACGTAAAACAAGTTGAAGCTAAACAGTAAGTTTTAACTAAACTAAACTTGTAAGACAATCATTACCTCTGATCTAAAAGTCATAAGAGAGTTTTCGTTTTTTTAAAACTCAGACACTAACTAGTCTTGTAACTTTTTTGCTTTAAGAAATCTCTTATATCTGATTCTGTTTGCTGGAGCATCAACACCTCACAAGACGACCACAAAAGTTGAGTACAAATAGTGGCCATAATTTACTTATTTCATTACATACAAACATTTAAACTTTTGTATAGCGAGATATGGTACCGAATATAATACTTTAAAAGATATGGCTGATAAAAATTAAAAAAACACAAAACATTATTAACATCTAATTTTTTGCGTAGTGGAAACATCAATGTTGGCATCACCTATTATTTTATCTTTATAGTCTCTTTATGCTTTTATCTATATCTCAAGTTAAGAAATACCGCTCGAAAAAAATCATTGCTTTTCAAACTTTCTGACACGTGAAGAAACAATAATGATTGAGCACGGATATATTTGATCACCTATCAAAGATGAATAAAAGAAAGAAAACGATTTGAACTCTGAACTCTTTGACTAGATTTTGCTTCTTTTTTTTTAAATTTCAATTCATTCCTTTGTCTGTCAACATAACGTGAAGTAACAACCCTTGATTCTTGACTTTGGTTGTACAAAAGTCCATACAAATTCACTAAAAATAAACATTTTACCTCTGATTACAAAGCTACACAGACATTTCCATTTTACTGAGGAATTCCCTTGCTTGTTTCACAGCTGCGTTGCTTTTGTTTTCAACAGCCAAGTTCCGTAATGTTTCCATGTATTGTTCTATATTTTGTTTTGTAGCACCTCGGAGGCCACCTAGAATTCAATCGTTTTCATCAACAACAAGTAAATTTATAATTTAGAGAAAAAGCGTCCAACATCTTTTGGGCCTCTTTCAGGACATAAAAAATGCACATATTAACCCACCATAGGAACAAAAATTGTATTATTTTTATTGCATAAACTAATATTATTACATGTAAACTTAGATAATGAAATAAACATGATAGTAAAGTCACATTTTAAGAAAATACTGCAGTTTCAAAAAGAAATAATAAAGGTCAAATCTCAAAGTACCAAAAAAGCTATTTTGAGAGAACGGCCTTTTAATTTTGAAATATTTGACTAGATCCAAACATAAACTTTTTCATGAATTACCCAGAGAAATTAATGAATTGGAATTACCCTGCTGAACCATTTTTTATTGTTACATGTAAATCTATCTCAGAAATTTATAACTAGTTGATAATAGTTAAGAAATAATTTGATCAATTGTTCGAAATAATTTGATCAAGTGATTTCAGTTCATGTTTCAGACAACCAGACACTGGATTCCACAGTTTTTTCTTCTTTACAATCTTCATTCGGAACTAGCATTCCTGACAGACATTGTCCTATGGTCCAAACTAGGGATGCTGCGGACATTCGCATCCACAAATGTGGAGCATTCGTATCTGCATCCTCAAAGGCGGATGTCACAAAACCTGCATCCGCAACATCTAAACTGTGAACATTGAATTCCAATTTGTATGATAAGAAATTAACTAGTCCACTGACACGTCTGCTTTAGACTATATATTTTCCATTCTGTCAATTGCACCAATTATCAATATATTGTAAAAAGAACTAAGAAAGTTCCCTACTTTAATTTTCTAACATTCCGAGCAACTTTCTTAATTTTTTCTTTCATAAGAACCTTCTCCTGGCAATATCAAACACAACAAAAAAGGAATTACCGAAATTGTCCCAGCCGTTCACGCTTAATGCGATGACCATGGAAAAAAGGGATAATAAAAGTATAATCATACCGGGTAAAGAAGTGTTGGCGAATCCTCTGACTAGTTTCTCTTGCAGAGCAGTAAGATGGCCTCTCAGTAGTGTCGTTCTTGCTTTCTGAGTTACCATATCGTCTTTGGTTCTTTCAACAGCTCCTCGCATACTCTCAATGTGTTTCTGCAGGATGGCATTCTGTAATTGACAATGAAAATAATTATTATCCTTTGTATGTATTGACACTGACATTGTATGTCTTGTACATCTTCTATATTTTTAATCAAAAACATAAACAAGTTCAAGCAAGTGAAAAACGCTGTCTTGCAATCACTATGTGTACATAATCCTGTTAAAACAAGGTACAATATGCTAACTACGCCATTAGAGGCGTAACCAAATGCATGGCCACGAGCACTTAACACAATCTAATGCATTTGGGCGGAAATCGTGGCTCACAAGTAAGTGTGAAAACCAGACTACTCTTTCTGTAAAACTACAACAGTATGCTTTCTTGGGCTATTTTCTAATGGGACGACCACAAATGATAGTTTATTTTTTAAAGTGTCAATCGCCCTATCAGGGGGTTTATTGCCAGATTCAACTTCTTTCAATCAATACAAAAAATACCTGCTGTTCATAATCTGTGTTTGCTTTCCTCAACTGTCTCAATTCAGTTTCCCTCAACTTGTTGTGCTGGAGAAACTGCTCCGTAAATATTGGAATGTCTGTGTCGCGCTGGTTTATATCATTACTAGCCGAGTTGCCGGTGTTTGTAAAGGAGCTGGAAATCCCCATGGACTGAAACAAAATGCGTATAATTATATTATTTTTGTTGTGCCCTTCATTTTTATTTTTAACTAGCTTTTCCGACAGATATTGTCCTGTAGTCCTTACTATGTATATATTGATTTTTGAATTTGTAATTTATACAGAAATACGTTTAAATATGTTTGGATGTTAAAAAATTATTGCTGAAAGATCGAAAATTCCATAAAAAATCTGGGTACCAATATTTTATTATTAGTTGTCAGGTAAACAATAATTTTGTTATATATATTTATAGAATTTTTCTTAGATGCGGTTGGTGTTGTAGGAAATCCGTTCCATACTAACTGTAATAATATTTTATATTATCACTTATGCATTTTTCAACTTTTTAATAGCTATTATGTTAACCGAAGCGGAGAAGAATCCAGTAAATCAAGCATCATAAAAATCTTTTCAGCTGATCTCTAGTTATATAAGTGTTTGCACTAACCCGACTTTCTTTTATATTATAGATAATGAATTTGAGCCCACCCAAAATAAACACAAAAACACTAAGCAAAGGCTTGTGTTGGAAAAGAGGAGGAAGGTTAGATCCAGGGATGGAGCCCACCACCTTCAGAATGAAAGTGTTGTCTATTATTATTAGCCATTGCCTTTATTTCTTTCTGTCGGTGCGTAGTGCGTACGTTACCAACCTCCTAAACAGTGGACTGATTTTTAATGAAACAGTTCAATTTTGTTGATGATTCCCTATTTTGTGATAGCTGTTACCATGTGTCGAAATTTATATAAAATATTATGTGAAACACTTGTTGATTGTTGCTTTAGTCAATCATCCTTATATTCCACATTCCATAATTCGTCCTACCTATACCTAGTCCATCCCGAATATTCCCGTGGGTGCGACTTACAATAGAGGCAGTGTAACGCGCGAGAAGGTGATATTGTCAGTTGTTGTTAATCGATACGAAATTCATTTGTGGTTTGATATATTGAATTGTCAAATTGACAGGTGGTAGTGATTGTTTGTTGCTCCTGATAAATTGTGAATAATATATGTTTTTGCAAGTTAATTAGTGAAATATATGACTGTTTTAATAGATTTAATCTATTTACGTGTTGTGAACTGTATTTTAAATTAAATAAGTTTAGTTTTGCAACTTTTATGACGTTTTTATTTCGAATGTTGACAACTAACAGCTAGAAAGTACCTACATTATGTTTGTGTGACTTCTTCAAACTGAGACTTAAGAAAGTTATGTGTAATTGAAGATTAAACCTTGAGACTGAAAGGAAAAAAAACTGCAAAACAGCTTATAAACCGATTGAATAGAAAGTGGCTGAAATTTAATGTATTCTGTGCATTTATGAAAAAATATTGTCAGTGGGTAGTATGAAGTTTTTGATTGACAGTAAAAAATAAATACATTTATATTGAAGAAAACTGACGGTCTGTCATTGCATTAGATTGGATCAGTGGATAAAAACGCCACTTTAACACTCTGTGACTAGTGGTTCAAAAGAGGAAGAAGATAAGAGGGATAAATTTAATAGATTACGATTAGTATGATGATGCCAGAAGCATAAAACTTGTAAAGTCCAAAGACAAAACGACATCTATATAAGGCTAGAGAAATTATAAAATTGGTTTGATACTTTGATAAGTAAGAGACATCTATAGAAAAAATTGCAAAATGGAGACAAGGGCGAGGGCAAATAGAAATGCCTACATCACTGTTTTTGACAGTTCTTTAACTTTGGATGACATATCGGCTATAGAGACGGACCCTAAACAGATCACTATGAGATATGCTGATGTTGAGCAAAATGGTGCGGAGGGAAGTGTTGATTTGGAGAAGATTACCATTGCCAAGGATTTGAATGAGTGTAGAAATAAATTAAAACAAAGAGCAAAGGAGATAAATATATTAAAAAAACGCATTGCTATTTTGGAGAAAAGTCAAAAAAATCTGACACAGCTTAAGAATATCTATAGAAATGCAAGGAGAAGGATATTAGTGAAGGATGTTGAAATTGACAGGATAAAGACCGATCTGAAGGTAATGACAGAGAAGAGGAACAGAGAATTTGCAGAATTTGTAACAAATAATGAGGCTATACTTAAAAAACTCGAAGAAGTACAAAAAACAAATGCAATGCAACAAGCAAACTATGATCATCTATATCAAAAACATGCAAATAGTAATAAGATGGAAGATGAGAGAGTTGGTAGGGAGAAGGAGGAACTGAAGAGAAACCTATATGACAAGAAATTTTATATAGTGGGAGATCAATTGTGTAGATCACTTGCCACAAGATTGAGTCAAAAGATAGAAGGTGTACTGGGAATATGTAAACCGAACTCTAAAGTTGAAAATTCTGTAGAAGAAATCGATTATATACTGGACCAAAAGGACAAAAAGGGCACGCTCGTTATAGTGACCGGAAACAATGAGAGGGAGAAGGATTTCAGAAAATTTATTAAAATAATGGGGAATATCATTGAAAAAGCAGCCACATCCAATTTTTCAGTTTATGTTACAACTTTAAAATATCGTCACACGAGGGAGATATCATTGAACAATAAAATCTACAAAGCAAATTGTGACCTATACCTTTTGACAAACCTCTACAAAGACATCCACGTCATTGATATTAACCACGCAAACAGAAATCATTTATATGACCAACTTATATTTATAGATATGTATAAATTTAATAAACCTAGCATAAATATTGACGTATTAAATTATCAAACTAATCGCACTGCAAAGATATCTAGCGATGTTCCTTCAACACAAAACATTGAACACAATATTAATTTTTTAGAAACCCCCCAGACACCACAAAAGCAATAAATAAATCAAATCTTTTCACCATTTTCCACCAAAATGCTCAGGGTCTGAGGGGGAAACAATATGAATTATCTACTTCTGATAATCTTAAAAATATTGATATACTCTGTTTTTCTGAATCGTGGTTGAATGCCCATGAAATTGTGCAATATGTGGTACCTAATTTTAATCTAGCAAGTTATTTTTGTAGAGTCAATAAAATACGAGGTGGATCTTTAATATTTGTTAAAAATGAAATAAAATCAAAAAATAGGCATGATGTAGTGGATGCTTCTGTGGAGGGGCTATGCGAATTGAGTTGTGTGGAGTTAAAAGATATTATTGTTATATGTGTATATAGACCTCCGTCTGGAAACTTTAAGTCTTTTATAAATATCTTAGATGAAATCCTGACAAAGATTTGTGACAGGAAAAATAAGTTTGTAGTTATATGTGGAGACTTTAATATAAATTTTGACAACACCTCAAATGAGAGTAACCTTATCTTAGACTTACTTAGTAGTTTTTTATTAACAAGGTGTGTATATAATTCCACGAGAGTTACATCCAGTACTTCGACATGCATTGACAACATCTTCACTGACCTAAATGTATGTGAAACCAAAACTTTGAATCTGGTACGATCAGACCATTATGGTCATGTAATTGGTTTATCAAAATCTCAAAATGATACTAGTAAAAATAAAATAAATTATATCAACAGAAGAATCTATAGTGAAGAAGCAATAAATAGATTTAATCAGTCACTGTCTGAATTACAATTGGATGACCACTTAGTTTACAATGTAAATGATGATCCCTTCAGGAACACATTCAACTTGATTCAAACTGAAATTGAGCACCACTTTCCTTTGAAAAAAATAAAAGTCAAAACCAGAACATCCTTTCAATCTTGGGCCACTGAAGGTGTCAAAATTTCAAGGAAAAAATTATTTCAATTGTATAGTGAAAAAAATAATGGCAACTCTGAATCAACAAATATTTATATAAAAAGGTATAGCTTTATATTTAAAAAAGTTTGTATAGAAGCTAAAAAATTATACTTGGCTGGTAAAATACAAAATTCAAAGAGTCCAATAAAAACCACATGGGAAATCATAAATCAAGAAACGGGGAGATCCGTAAGTGACGACAGTTTATATAACAAGAATATTAGTCTTAAGGAGACAAACCATTTGACCTCTGTAGACACTGCTAACTTCTTTAATAATTATTTTGTAAACATAGCTGGGCATTTTCGTAAAAAAATGTCCCTGCACATTTTGAGCTGTCCCATGAGTTCAACATTTAATATTTTAAATATATGACACAATTCACTAAATTTTTTAAATTATATGGGTAGTATAACATGTTTTATTTTGTAAAAACCGTATTCTAGGCTTTTTCTGCTGTTATAATTCATAAAATTATGTAAAATTATTTCTGAAAAGGGGTAAATTTAGTATGTCCCACTATACCTTTCAAACTTTTGAATTCATTTATTTTTGATATTTTACTTGTTTGAAGGTTAAAAAATAGTTTTAAAACGTTTATTATATCACAGAATTTGAAAAATAATATAAATTGTAGGCCCTTTCTATACAAAATTAATTATTTTTCATCATTTAAAGTGTGTCCCACGTTTTCGGCCTAGGTGGACATGTCCATTTTGTTTGCGCGATTTCTTTAAGTGTGTATCGTTTATTAACAAAATAATGTGTTTTATTGGTTGCTGGCATCATTAGTCATCGATGAGGTTATTTAGATTTATTCTCGAATTCTCACCGCAGCAGGAATTCTTGTCGAAACTTTCGAAGCGTTACCATGTCAGTTTTGTGTTCCATTTTGTTTTAGTGATTTGACCAGTATTGACTGTGTATTTGTTTATTTTATTTTCAATTATTATAACTTTAGTTTATATTAAGAACAATGGATTTAATATTCTTTAAAAAATATGTTGATATAATTAATAAACTTGCAATTATAGACTGGGGGTCGTGAAACGTTACTTCCATTTTGTTTGGTTACGTATATGCGGAATGTCAAAAGTAACAAAATGGAAGTATAAAGACGTGTGCATACCTTACATTTTATTATTTCATTTTGTTACCTCTTTTTATTAGTTTGGTTTCTTGTTTGGTCCGGGTTTAAAATTTAAATCGATTTTTAAAGGACTTTTTATCATCCAATTTTACTGAAATTTTGTATATTTGCTTGCTTTGGATGAAAGTTCGATATTTTAACATTTACAATACTCTTCTTCTTCTTCTCTTCGAAATCGATTTATATCACCTTTTATTAAGTATACCTACAATTTTACAGAAATTGGTGTTTACTATTTTTTTTTGCTACTATTTTGGGGTAATATACCTCATTTTTAATGTGCCACGAGTGGCCCACAGTTCAAAAAAATAACAAAAAGCAATCCTTACTTTGTATTTTTTGAGCATGTTTTTGATATCATACTTTATTATTAATTTAAATAGATCATCAATATTCATCAGTGTTCTGTTTTTCTTGTTGCCATATTTTTATATTTCTTTTAAAATGAGTTATAAAATATTACTACTATGTACATAAACATATGTTTTTTGACGTTTTTTTAATTTTTTATTTATATTGAATAAATATTTTTTTTTTAAAGAAATTGTGTTTCCTTTTTAAAACTATCCTAGTTTAAAAGACACAATCAAACCACGAGGAGAATGCCAGGGTAATTATAATCAGGTTTACTCGTTTCAAAGTGTTACCCTATAATGTGAAACAAAATGTAAGAAATGTGAACTAAACTTTACATTTCCATTGCGTTACCAAAATTTTCTCTTTTGTAACCTGTCCCATATTTTAATTTTTTTAAATTGATTGTAGTTATTTTCTTAATTAGTAATCAGTATATAAAATACGAGATCTTATTAAAGTGTGAAATGAGTATTTCACTAAAAAATAGTCTGAAAAGTTATTTAGATTTAATATAAGCATAAACATGAAAAATACAAGGCAAAAAAACCTAAAAGTAACAAAATGGATATGTTTTTGTTAATAACAAAACAAATGCGCTTTTATTGATGCTTTTGCTAATATTTTCTCAAAAAACAGTCTATATATAGTTTATAAATTAACTTATTTCATACATAACAACCGTAATTTTTATTTTAGAACGATTAAAAAAAGTAACAAAATGGAAACCAAAATCTGACTTGGTACCATAAAAAGATTATTTTCGTAAAAAGTAATAAAGTTTGAGTTATTCTTTTACTACAATAACAAACTACAATATATAGGTAATCATTTTAAAATATTCCAAAGCCTAATCGGTTATTTTTAAAATTTGACTTCCATTTTGTAACCGGGACATTTTTCTACGAAAATGCCCAGCTGACACACTAACTAACAATCTAACACCTTCTGACCATGCAATAGAAATTACCACTAACAGTGTAACAAATGCAAGTTTGACATTTAGATTTAGGAAAATAACAAAAAATGATATTATTAACGTTTGTAAAAAATTGAAATCCAAAACTGCTGTTGATTTATGGTACATGTCAACAAAATTGATGAAAAATATTATAGGGAGTCTTGCACCTATTTTATGTAATATTATTAATACTTGTTTTGAATATGGCTGCTTTCCAGATAGCCAAAAATTTGCTAGAGTTTTACCAATATTTAAAAAAGGAAGTAGACTTGAAGCGAATAATTATAGACCAATTTCAATATTACCTTGCATCAGTAAAATAATAGAAAAAATTGTTGCCGATCAACTGAAAGAATTTTTGGATAAAAATAAGTTAATAAAGGTAAACCAGTCAGGGTTCCAAAAAAATAAAAATACCTCTGATAGCATTGCTTCTCTCTTGCATACAGTCCTAGAGTGTCTGGATAGCAAAAACAATGCCTACGGGATTTTTTGTGATCTGTCCAAGGCATTCGACTGTGTGAATCATGATATTTTGATTAAAAAATTGGAATGTTATGGTATTAAGAACGAGGAGAATAAATTTTTCAAGTCGTATTTAACAAACCGACAGCAATATGTCGAGGTAAATGGTGTTAGATCAAAGACTAAAAATAAACTGTGGAGTTCCCCAAGGGTCTATTCTTGGTCCCTTATTATTTATGTCAATGACTTGCCAAGTATTACAAACGAAACTCCGAGATAATTATGTTTGCTGACGACACCTCTTTAATTTTAAGAGGTGGAAAAAATAGTAGAGAAAATGTAGATTGTGCGCTCTGTCGTCTGTGTGTAATTTGGAAAAATGGTTCTGTGAAAATGGGTTGATACTCAATATGACAAAGACAAATGCTTTGAACTTCTCCCTGGCAAGTTCGAAAAATCTAGAGCCAGACCCAACTGAAATAGCTTTAATGAATAAAGGAGTGGATTTTGTAGAGCATTGTAAGTTTCTGGGTGTCACAGTTGACAGCAAACTACAATGGGACCCACATATTGAGAGTATATGCTCAAAACTCAACTCTGCAATATATGCTATAAAAAAAGTTATGGAGATTTGTGGGGTAGTCACTGCAAAAATGGTTTATTTCGCATATTTCCACTCAATAATGACATACGGAGCTATGTTCTGGGGTATGGGCTCAAGTTCAAATAGAGTATTTCTCCTACAAAAACGAACCATAAGAGCAATTCTCAATATGAAAACTGTGGAATCATGCAGAGAAAAATTTAAGGAACTTGAAATAATGACCTTACCAAGTACCTTTATATATCAATGTCTTATTTATGCCAGAAAAAATATCAAAAACACACCTCTAAATTCTGAGCTACATAATCACGACACCCGTAACAAAGATATAATAAGACCTATTAAACACAGGCTAACTAAAATGTCAAAAAGTTTTTTATGTATGAGTGTGCGTCTACATAATAAGCTGCCTGAAAATATAAGGTCACTAGATCTAGGGAGCTTCCAGAGAGAGGTGAAAAAGTTTCTTGTTGACAAGGCTTTTTACTCAATTGACGAAATGCTAAATAATTAGTTTAGCATTGTTTTTTTTTTTTTCTGATCGTGGTGACGGTGTAATATTTGTTTTGTCATGTCTCTGTAAGTGTTGATGACTGCTTTGTATCATCTTGACGTTGTTCCTGTCCACAGATCTGCATAGCCAAAATATTGTTTCTCTTTTTAAGTATGATTTTTTTTTTTATTCTGTAGCGATGCTGAAAGGGCCTTTTACACCCTTTTAGCATTAAACAATGATTATTTACAATTTTTATTTTTCACTGTGCTTTCCTTTTGACTTTTGAAATTGTATTCTCCAAATTGTGCTGATCTATGTACATTTTTTCTTTTCCTTGAAATTTAAATTCTTATGTGTGATATTTTGTAACATGTGATGATCCCAAGAGTCCCGCAAGGGACCTACGGGTTGATAAGTGAGAATAAAGAATAAATAAAGATAGCGCTCAATCGAGAGCAATATCCTATTGTACAAAGCTTAATTGTGTAAGTGTTCAAATATTATAAGAGTGAGTGTACCTACAGTCCATAAAAGCAAGGGAGGAAAGAGGCACACAGGTGACACAACTCTGCTTTATTCCTTCCTGAAACTTTGGCCTTCACCGATCGGCGTGGAGGAGCAATCACATAACAACCAAACAACACTAAAACAATTTCAATACATAATTGCAGTGCTCAACTAAGGTCTGACTTTGTGGTTCCCAAGTTTCTTAGTTTCACGGTGCCTTCATTGTTGCAATTTCGTTTTCCAAGTAACATTTTATAGTTTCTGATTAGGAAAATTGTAAATGGACCCTAACAAAAAGAAAACTGGTCAAACCAGTGCTTACCGTTGGTGTGACTGCCGCTTTAGGTCTGTTAGGTACCACATTATTGGAGGGGATATTTGATGACACTTGTTGTGCACCTGTGGAAACTTGTGACTGGTTACCATTGTTCAATGTGACTGATAAATTTGGACTTGCTTCCGCATTCATTGTTTCTAAAACATCAACAAAAAAATAAAATTTTACTTTAATAGAGATGCATTTTATTTTCCATGTAATTCAATCAACTAGTGGTCGACCAGTGCTCGAAATTCGACCATAACTTATTTAAATTATAAGTTTGAACATTATTAAGGTTCCATTAACAAAGAATGAGGGAGCGCTATTTCAAAATTTTCTTTCAAAAACAATGACATGGATACGTCAAATTTGAAATGTTAATAATATGTACAAAGTTTTTTTCATTATTATTAAAGACAAACAATATTAATCTATTCTCAATTTATATCCCGCCAATTCCAGCTCCACCTTCCATTTGAATATACCGCCTTCAAAATGCTTTCTGCGCCCATTATGAGGTGATCTACATTTTACATTTGTTTCTATGAAGTATAGTCTGTGGAAGTGTGTGTGAGTATCAAATACATAATAATATTACAGTAGTGTTTGTAATGTTATTTTTATTGATTAAATCTATTTTTCATGCGTAATTTAAAAAAAATATTAGCATTCGCCACTCCTTCTCTATATGAAGTGAGAAATTGCATACTCCTCCGTCCGTGCAATTTTCGTAAAAATAGTCACAAAGTTTTTCCTTCACGTATTAATATATAGATTCTATTGTTGCTTCCCACACTTGGAAGCTAGGGGAATTTTAAGGCTCTCTATTAGAAATGGAATTGTCACCTGAAACATCTCTATTTGCTTTATTCATGGCCGCACCCCCTGTGTTACTCTTGTTTCTTTTGATTGGTGGAGACGTCAGGCCACTTCCCGCCACTCCACCCCCGCCTTTGTTCCCTTCAGCCTCCTTTCTTTCTTGCTGTTGCTGTTTGAACGCTTTATAAGCGTCCGATTCTTTATATATTGACCATTCTTTCATATACCTGAAAAACAAATTTCATTTTTATTTTCTTCAACAAAAATAATACTGATTTACAGCCGGTTTCAATAACCTGCTTATTTTTTATTAAAACTCTCTCTATCTTCTTGTTTCAATAGACAAAGATAAATAGAATTTCTATCAGAATTTTTATCTACTTACATACGGGAGCCACAAATTCTATAGAAATTAGGGATTTTATCTCAAGTAGCTTGTGATATTTGTGATTGCTGTTATTTTCTTTGCTTTTGCTATCCTCTGATATGCTGGTTTTGTATTTTGCATAGCGACAACAAGCATTTTTCATTATAACATGGCTTATGTGACGAAAGCAATTTAGAATTGTTTTGAGAGTGTTTGACTCTTAACTACGAGTAAAGACAGATATGTTGTCGAAACGGACTGCAAATTATTTAAAAAATTTTCGCAATTTACCTTTCCCTATCTTGTTCAGCGGCATCAAGATATTGTTGCTTTTCTTCAGCTGGTAACCGACCCCATTCACTAGCCAACCTTTTCGTAACGTCAGCAAAACTTAGACTTGGGTCAGCTGCCCGCAATGAATCCCGACGTTCATTCAAATATCTCACATAACCTGAAATAACCAAAGATTCCAGTATAATCATAACAATAAAAAAATTTAATCCTAGTGAATAATTGTTAAAAATTAACCGCTCAAAATCCTGTCTGAAAGGCGTGCAAGGTGGACAGGACACGTTATACAAAACGAAGGTCTCCTACATATCATTATTGAGGGAATGACCGAGGGAGTAAACTCCCGAGGACGATCACGTCAGGAATACCTACAAGAAGTGTGTTGTATTCGTACATATGCTGTTCTTCATATGAGTAACTGAAAAGAGCTGCTATTGACAGAGCAGAGTGGAGAAAATTGCTGCCAAGCAATCATATAAGATTGTGGGTAAACTTGATTTTTAGCGTCGTGAACATTTCTATTCGAATTATCCACAACTGTCATTTTTTATGACTTTTGGCGTTTCCATAGATTTTTTATTGTATTAGTGTTCAATTTTATTTTACGTTAGCAAGCTTTCTATTATTTTATATGATTTGGGGGGTGATGAGGTGTGGGGGGCGGAGCTCCCCATCAGCGGAGCATCACGTTGGTGTATTCATAGAAACACTAAAGTGTTGCTCTAAAATAAAGAGTGGTGTTTATTAGATAAAATAATTACAATAAATTTTTCTAAATAATAAATATAATGAATTTAATAGCTTACCTAAAATAAGAGAAACAACATTTAAGAAGTTCAAAATTTCCACAGAATGACAGTTTAAATAAAAATAAAACAAAATGAGAATTAGTGTAGAGGGTTTTTTGAAATAGGAATGTTAAATTATCTGAAATAAAATGGTAGGTAGGCACCTATCATTTACATCTCACCCCACCATTTGAAATAATAATTAAAATAAAAGTAATGGGAAGTTTTCTGGGGAGCTTCCGACAATACACACTAGGTGGCAGAACTTCTAATGTCTATTGTCAAATTCAGTGCTGCCAACGTAGAGATGTTTTTTTCAGTGATCCCAACGTTGGGAAGTTTGTTTTCCTTTGCGTTGCTAAGAAGTTGTTGATTGAGTTGCTAAGAAGTTGTTGATTTTGTTGCGCATAAATTTGAGAATAAATCTCAGGGGTGCTGTTCTGTATTTATTAATTTGTATTAAGGTAGGTATATAAAAAAAGATGAACAATTTTATTTGTAATAGTATGTAAAAAATGTACAATGATTACTCTAAACCTATTGTAAGTTATCATGTATAATAATATATAAGTTGTTTAATTTGAAATAAACTAGAATGATATTTTGGAGGTTAGATTGTGAGCGACCATAAGAAGAAGAAGTAAATCGCCCTCGTTGGCAACACTGAATTTGACAATAGACCGGATTAGCAAGGGCGCCTCTAGCGGCACAAAAAGGAAAAAAACATCCCATTACAATAGAAACAGGAGAAGCTGAATAATATGTGGTGTTCATCAAGTGTGAAAAAAAACAACAGTTACAAAGTTTACATCAAATTATAATAAAGAATACAATTTTATTATTATGAAGATATAATTTCTTTTTGTATCGGAATAAGTTTAGTTATATGGAAAAGATTTGATTCGCATTTCTTATGTCCTGTGTTTATTCTGTATATTGAGTTTGACAATTTTTCCACCACTTTATCAGGTACAATTTTTAATTCATCTAATTTTTTTCTATTTAACTGGTTTCCGTTTTCAACATACACTGAATCTCCTATTTTAAATTTGTATTTTTTTCTGTTTTTATCAAATCGTTTTTTATTATAAGCATGTGATTTTATTTAGTTTCTAATGCAATTTTTCTATCCTGTAATATATTATTTTTTGTTATTTTTTTTTTAATTCCTCTGGTAGAATATGAATATTTTTTCCTTCTAATAAGTATTTTGGGGAAAATCCTGTCACAGTATGCTCCGTTTCATTGTATTTTTCAGTACATTCATGAGCGATAGTTATCCAGGCTTTTTTTCTTCCTTTTCATTTATCCTGCATCTTATTTTGTTAACCAGTGTATGATTTAACCTTTCATTTAGGCCGTTTGAAAACGGTGCATTAACTGCAGTGAAGATTATGGGTATATTTTCTTTGTTCAGAAATTCTTAGAAATCACTTGAGTTGATACCTGGATATTGATCTGATAGAATCATACCATTTGGTTTAAAAACATCAAGTGCAATTTTTCAGAGAATATTATCTAATATCATAATGAAGTACCTATCATTTACATTTATTTAAAGTAATACAATGTAATCTCTAATATAAATTAAAGTCGGGTTAGTGCCAACACTTATAACTCGAGATTGGCTCAACAGATTCTTTTGATGTTTGGTTTATTGGATTTTTCTCCGCTCCGGATAACAGAATAACTAATAAAAAGTTGAAAAAAAGGATAAGAAATAATGTAAAATACAATATTTAAGTTAGTATGGAACAGTTACCAGCGACGCGCCCACGCCATCGCGGGTAGTTCCCTCTCATTCTCGCATACGTGATTGTAATACAGTAGCCCATCCCACTTACTCCATCTCACCGTTTCGAGCGTTTTAGACAATTTTCACACAAAGTCAACAATATTATCGGGCACATTTGTATTGGTACCTACTTCATAGGCGAGGTAGGATGTGTGCGCGAGCGCATTATTCTTACGTTGTTCCTGCCAGAGCTTTGAATACGAATGAAATATGGATGTTTCAGAAATATTTTAATGTTATTATTTTATTAGCTTAACTCAATCGAATTATTTTTGTATTGTTTTATGGGGGCGCAGTGCACATTATGTACATATTAACGGGCTAGAACCACAGGACAACGTCTGTCGGGAAAGCTAGTATTTTAATATTATTAAAAATACCTTTATATAAAAATCTATGGAAACGCCAAACATCATAAGAAATGACAGTTGTGGATAATTTGAATAGAAATGTTCGCGACGCTAAAAATCAAGTTTACCAGATTGTGACCAGAGATGAAAAATAATAATACTAGACATATTATGAAAAAAAAACTGATTTAGGATAAGACTTCAACCAACTAAATTAATTAAAAACCAAGCCCAGGATATTCAAAACCATGTTGTGCCAAAATATTTTGATGCTAAATGGTTCATAGGCATGTAGCATAATATATGGATATAAACATAGGTGCTTCTTTAAATATTACATAAAGCTCAATCGTAGAATATCTCTATATAAAGTGACGCTGGTTATTGTAATCACTTGTTAAAAGAAAAAGACGCTTTTGAAAGAAACTCTAGGTCCAGATTCAAAATGAAGAATTTCATACAATTTTAACTGAAAATCTGATTCTATTTTATTTGATTTACAACACATTTGTATATAAGGCTTGAAGTCACAATTCTTAGACATTAGAAAACTACAATCAAAGGCAGATAGATGACTTTAGGTTTGAGGTTATTCCTAGGAAGCACAATTTTCTTAAAATTAAGTTTAGAAAAAAAAACACATTTAATTTAAAATTAATTTTGAGTATTTTATCCGTAAAACATTTAGAAACTTAGCGATGTGTAAGCAATCAGCGTGTTAAAATTCAAAATGCCATCTTACACTATTTTTTGAATTCTCAAAACAAATCTGATAAATGAAACTACCTGTTAAAGGTTGCCTTGGGGCAGTAACGTCTTTCGGCATTTTAGTTTTCCGCTTTTTTGCAGCACCTTTGATTCTAGCACCACCTTTTGGCTTGCTCTTTTCATTTTTGTCTGCTATGGGATTCGATGTTGACAAACTCTCTTGATGAGGTGAAATAACTACTGGAGGAGTTCCAGTTGTTTCGGGTAGGCTAATTTTCGCTGCTTCTTGCTCGCTAGCCATCGAAATTAATATATCAGATTATCTCGTGGTAAAATCGGACAACAATAACCGAATAAACGCAATAACGATCCGAAAAAATTTTTAAATAAATTCAACATTCAACCACTTCCAATGACAGCAAACACGCTCCATAAAAAAAGTTGAAAAAAAAAGGCCGCCACTATATCCACTGCCATAGATAAAATATTTTTTATCACAGTAGTGAAACTTCCATACAAACCATAGACAATATATTTGACAGATAAGTTTGACACCTCATGGTCGTTGAGCCACAGCTTTTTTTGCGGAAATTATTGGAACGACAGCCGCAATCCGTATGCCGCCAACTTCAAGTGTTGAGTTGCTAAGAAGTTGTTGATTTTGTTGCGCGAGTAAGTTTTGTTGCGTCTTAAGTAGTATTATTATACTCTATGCGCGAGTTTATATTTTTTTCACCATGTGTCAGTTTCTTTATATTTCGAAGCTTGATATTAAGTTTCGTGATTTCATTTTACATAAATATAATATATTTTTTTGTATCGTTGTGTGATATTTGGACGCTTTATTCCCTGTTTTCATTGGTGTTGCGATATACGGTCGCTTTGTTTTGTTTACATCATTGCAGCGATGTTTGAACGATCTGTCTCGTAATTTAATGCCAAAAATGTGGTTCAATATTGGAAGGTCTAAGTGATGAACAAAAAATCTCAAGAAATAGGAGAATTTGTGATATATTTTTTCTTAAGTAGTCTTCACTCGTCATATAAATTTTATTTCAAAAAATATTATGTCAAAAAAGCATTATAAAAAACGTGCATGCAAGTGCGTGCAAGTCCTGTAGTCCTTTTTCAAATGCGTACATGGGGCACTCGTTAATCAGATGGTCGATTGTTTGTGTAATCCCACATGCACATGCTGGTGAGTCCATCCATCCCCATTTATGTAAGTTGGAAGCGGTGCAGCCTACATCACATCTTATTCGGTTAACTCTATACCATATATTTCTGGGTTGCGTTGAGCCAGCCAGTTCTTTTGTCGGGTCAGCTACGAGGTTCTGGTTCCTTACTGACGATGCGGTCCATACTTGTCTCCATTTGTCTTCGATCAAGTAATCCGTAGTTGTAGCGGCAGCTAACCAGTACGGGTTTCGGGATTTCAGACGGCATGGAGGCGGATTATCTACATCAAGATGGATTGGTAGATTATGGTTGGACTCCACTTTTCTTACTTCTTGTAGAAAAGCTTCCCTCGTCTAAGGAGTGGAGGTGCTATATTAGAAAGCACACATAGCCACGGCACAGGAGTTGGTTTTAGTGTGCCGCTAATGACTCTCATCGCTTCATTTAATTGAGAGTCTATGAGATTGGTATGTGCACTTTGAAACCAGGCTGGAGCGCAGTATTCTGCAACCGAGTAGACTAAACCGATGCTGACGGTTTTTAACGTTTTAGCGTCGCAACCCCATGTTGTTCCGGCGAGTTTATGAATGATGTTGACTCTGCTCTTTGCTTTCTGCCTGACACATTCTAGATGTTTTTTGAACGTGAGAGCCCTGTCTAACGTGATTCCTAAGTATTTAGGATTCGGCTCGTTTTGAAGTCGGCTTCCAGCAAAGAACACGTCAACTTCTTTTCTCGCATCTTTATTATAAAGGTGAAATGGTGTAACAACCGTTTTTTGTGGGTTCGGCTTTAGCTTCCATGTACTAAAGTAGTTCTCCATTGCTTTAAGATCTTCGCTTAATATTTCTGCAGCTCTTTCTAAGTTGTTGTCTTGACTCGCGATAGCGATGTCGTCTGCGTAAATGAATTTCCTCGATTGCGTATTTGGTATATCCGAGGTATAAATATTAAAAAGCAATGGAGCTAGTACAGATCCTTGTGGCAATCCGTTCTTCGGGTAATATGTCCTGCTAATGTTTTTACCCATGTAAACACGGAAGGATCGATTGAGGAGCATGGACTTTATCAATCTTGTTGTAAATGGACACTGGTATGTTTCATATACTTTAGGTATAAGCCCTTTTTGCCATACCGTATCGTAAGCAGCTGACAGGTCTAAAAAGGCAGCGACAGTTTTCTTTCTTTGTTGAAAACCAGCTTCAATATGCGTTGTCAAGGCTAAGACCTGATCACAACAGTTACGACCCTGTCTGAAACCCGCCTGCTCCGTTGGTATTTTGGAGTCAACTACAGATTTCATTCTTCCCAGCAATACTCTTTCTAAGAGTTTGTAGACCGTGCTAAGAAGAGATATGGGACAATAGCTCTTGGGATCATCTGATGGCTTGTTCGGTTTCAATATGGCGGTAATTTTTGCCTCCTTCCGTTGTTTAGGAATGCTGCCAGTCTCTAAACATGAGGTAAATAAATCAGCCAGCCAGAGTCTCGCCTTTGGTCCTGCATATTTTAGGAATTCTGGAAGTATTCCATCTTTGCCGGCTGCTTTGCCAGATTTAGTGGCTTTGAGGGCAGAGTCTATTTCATCCAACGTGATAGGGATGAGTTTGTCAGGTTGGTATTTACACATTCGTTCAATAAGTTTATTGGCCCGGTTCATATTGTTATCCGCATCCGGGGTAGAGAGAACTTTCCCATTGTTTAATAAGACAGAAGCGACATCATCTGGGGACACTTTCGCAGGGGTTTTAACGTGATTGTTCGCGGACCCTAATTTACGCAATAGGTTCCACGCTTCCCTGCTAGAATGTGTGAAGTTATCGTTTTCCATTAATTTATTCCACCGCATTATCCTTCCCTCGTCTAAAGACTCAAGAAGTGAGGCACCGTCATCGGGATTTCCAGTTTCTTCGAACCGCTTTAGAAGTTCTTCACTTCTTTGGGTCCATCCCGGTATAAAATTTTTACGGTATCCTCTCGGTATGTAAAGTTTCGCGGCTTTTAGAATTAAATTTTGGAAGCGTTTAAAGTGTCTGCCGTTAGGTGGAATAGTTGGGATGACTTTGTCTATATAGTCGCTAAATTTTTGCCAGTCTGCATGATTTAGGTTCCATTTAGGAGTGTTCGCGCTACTTATAGTAGGAATCATAACACCGAATCTAAGAATGACAGGTCGGTGTTGGCTGTTCGGAAACCTATCCAGTATTTCCCTCGTGCTTGTCAATGGGTATCCATTGACATTTTTAGACGTAAAGCAAAGATCGGTAGTATAATCTCTCTGCCACCGAGCCGAGTTGAATGTTCCGCGGTCTTTAGCGTCATACGTAAGAAACAAATCATGCACCGTAGACCAAACTAATTGCTTACCTACCTGAGGTATTGTTGTTGTTATTGTTAAATGGCAATCAAAAGTAAGTTTTGTCTATGGAAGTTTATAAGCATAGATATAGATAATGTAAGAATTTAAATAAAAGAACACTTGTGAAAAAATACTGAACACGGTTGATGTTATATTTTTTTATTTCAATAAAACTAATTATCAAACATACTTTCTTTATTTCAAATAACCGCCCAACAGTTATATCCCCATGTGACATGATGGCTATTAAAGTCACCAGCATAGATTGCCGGGTGTGGGTAGACAGGCAAGTCAGAAGGTGTCCATACCTCTGACGGCAGTTTATATATATTAAATAAAAAGATCTGACCTGCATTGTTGTATAAAACAAACCAGTTTCCATGTGCGTTGTCTGGGACTCCAGGTCTTGTCGCACGTAGGACGCGATCCCATGTCTTCGGTGTCCAACAGCATTCACTGTAGAGAGGCCATCTATCTTCAGCCGCGAGTGGTCTTCGGTTACGTGTGTTTCTTGGATTAGAAGCACATCGATGTTGTGGTCTCTTACGAGTCTCGCAAGGTCTCTTTTCGCAGCCGACAGTCCCTCTACATTGATCTGCATTATGGAGATCAAATTATTGCGGCGACCGGGAGACATATTCGAATATCTTCGGTCCCTGAATCAGCAACGTTTCTTTTGTTGAGCACCCCTGCGAGTAGTCACTGGTCGCTCATGTCCGTCGAATATCACACAAAACAATCACTGCACTTGCGCTACACCAAACATGTGTTTCACAGATGTTAGAATAGAAGTGTCAGTTATTTATTTAGCGATATATTTTTGTGTAACAATTGGGGATGGTCGGATCGTTTTAACGAACAACACGTTCACACCCGCCTGCTGCCTTCGACAGACTTCTAAATGTAGATATATGTATTTTATTGGATTGTTTTATTAATTCATAATAACATCTTAAATTTTAATTCCTTTTCATAAATATATAGTGTAAAATATTCATCAAGATACTGACATAATATTCAATTTTGTCCATAACTTATGAATATTTATAGTTTCAGTGTGACTTATCCTATTTCTAAAATGGATATATTTTTGTTTTAATTTTACATTTTAATCTTGAATATGTAAAACCAAGTTTAAAATGTTACGTTAAAATAAAAATATATTTGCTGATGAAATAGAGTAGGTCATTTTTGAAATTATTCATATTCGTAAGTTAAGGACAAAATGGAATATTGCGGGGTATAACATTTGAAAGCGCGCATGTGCGTAATTTTAGTACGAGGAACAAAATATGGCGTTGTAATCGTAAGTATTCCCAGTCTACAAAAAAAACCCTCGAGTTGCCACTCTATTTTAAGTAGTATTATAGGGTATTTGACAATATGAAAAATAAGATACAGATAGTGGTCATTACTTCCTAGTGTAGTTAGCGCGAGTACGTAACGTTACAAATGTAGTTAGTTGTGCGTTTCAGCGTGGTTATTATGTAGTTAAGCCGTGGTTATGAGTAGTTAGATTGATGTGTGGTTAGTCGTGCTATAGCAAAAGTTACGTACTCACTACCCTGTTTGAAAATGGCCCAAGAAAGCTTATTTCTTTTATTTTACAACTTAAATAGGCTTATTTTTTATAAAAACACGTAATAAAAATCCAAATATTTCTATGGAACTAGTCACCGATGAAAACGCCTTGTGATTAGTTGTGGTCCCCGTGACGTCAAGGTGACGTCACCCCATGGTAAATGATAGTCATCAACCTCATACCAATACAGAAGTGTGACGTAAAATGCACCACGTGACCAGCGCCATTACACAAGACAGCGTTTTACGCGCGTTTTTTGATATTTAAACTTTAAACATGATTTTCATATAAAATATGGCATATCTTCAGAAAATATAAAGAGAATGTGCTTATAATGTATCGTAGAATAATTTAAAACGGTTTCTGGAAATTAGTCAAAGGTTAAGAACACGTAGAAAGCCGATTCCGACACGCGCCGACCAGCGAAAAGAATGTTATTATGCATTTGAATGGGGATACCCACAGAAAAAGCAGGAACCCACTTTCCGGCATGTCCATTTAAATGCATTGAAACCATTTGAAACAATAGGGTATTTGACACTATGAAAAATAAGATACAGATTGTGGTCATCCTGTTTGAAAATGGCCCAAGAAAGCTTATTTCTTTTATTTTACAACTTAAATAGGCTTATTTTTTTATAAAAACACGTAATAAAAATCCAAATATTTCTATGGAACTAGTCACCGATGAAAACGCCTTGTGATTAGTTGTGGTCCCCGTGACGTCAAGGTGACGTCACCCCATTGTAAATGATAGTCATCAACCTCATACCAATACAGAAGTGTGACGTAAAATGCACCACGTGACCAGCGCCATTATACAAGACAGCGTTTTACGCGCGTTTTTGGATATTTAAACTTTAAACATGATTTTCATATAAAATATGGCATATCTTCAGAAAATATAAAGAGAATGTGCTTATAATGTATCGTAGAATAATTTAAAACGGTTTCTGGAAATTAGTCAAATACCCTATTCTGTAACACATTGAATCTTATGGGAGTGTTCGCACTTGCGGTAAATAATCGTGCGGAAAAAAATCTGTGATTTGTTGCAAATTGAACGCGATTATTAATTTCGATCACGGAATATATTCCGCAAGAATAAAATTCGTGCGATGAAAAATCGTAGTGCGGACAGGGCCTTATCCAGTGGGTTTATCTATCATTGCCTGGGGTACTTTTTCGTCAACCTGTCCTTTTTAGAGTCCTGGGTAAAAGTTACAAGTGAAAACAAAATGGTCTGGATAGAATTGTAGGCTCGAAATCGGTCCCAGTAAAAATAATATTAAATCATAATAAATAAAGTATCATTTTAATTTTAAAAAATCCCACGAACAATGTTCAATAGAATTTGGTTATCCTTGGTTATTAATTCTACGCATAATACTGCGAGTGCCGAGTATGATATTTTGAACACAAAAATCACAGTCACAATCGCAAAATGTAGTAACACTACTATTATCGAGATTAGAAAGTTTCGTCATAAATTAAAAACTATTGAATAGTTTATTTAAATTGCTTGATAGTTTGTGTGTAATATTTCTTTTGAATAAATAAAATATACGCGCTAGTAAATAAATCATAGTAGCATAAAATATTTATCACAAGTTATACCCATAGGTACATAATAATATGTAATTTTGCTTCTTGATTGTTTCCTATTTCAGTATACATTTCTTATTATCATTTGCAAGTATTCATGAATTGTTTTTATCATTCTCTAAAGTTAGCACTTGCTATTTTTAATATTTATTTTCTGAAAATCTAAACAGTGAATAGCTACAATCGCTACCTCCGCTACCAATATCCATAGATAAACAACTTCAGTTGAATAGAATAACAGGTGGAGCCGTGACATCCGTAGCGTAGTAAAACAAAAAATATTATTCAATATATAGCACAACAGAACGCAAAAATGTCCAACAAATCTATAGCGAGTAAAATACAAGGGTTAGAACAAAGATTATCAGCTGAAAATGAACACAGAAGAAGGGAGGATCTATTACCGAATAGTAATAATTCGTCGGAGTTACACAGGGGCCAACCAAGGCGCCCTAGGCTCAGTGAGTACAATAAACGCCATCGCTTAAAACATTTTGAGTTAAAAAAATCTTCAATGTCATTACGTTATATTTAATTAAAGATGTAAAAAGTTGTATATTTTGCCATGTCAATTATCGAATGCCTATTTTTTGGATGATAGAAGTGAAACTTGTCAATATACTTGACGACAATTCCACATATTTTGTGTTGTTATTTTGCCCTTATTTGGTATTATCAGTAGATTTCGTATGAATAACATTGCAAAATAATTTCAATTCGCAAGAAATTCAGTAATATTTCTTTATAATTTTATTCCTTTGTTTACGTATTTGAAGTTTGAGATATTTTTTTTTTCTAAACAAAAACAAGACATGATTTTTATTACTTCCATTGTACTTACCAGTGGTTTGTTCCATATAGTTAACAATCGTTTTTGTTGAAAAACCTTTACAACAATCTTGTGATACTTAATTTTTAGAAGTATATATATTATCAAACAATGCTTCCCATTTTCAAATAACTGTTTCATGTCATTGTTAAGACAATACACTTTGATATTTCAAAACAAGTGCTTCCATGGTCTTAGGTTGTTTTATGAAATGTGTATGTTTATTCAGTAATCCATTTTATTAAAAAATGCCAGAAATATTAAAAAAAAATTAAGTCACCAAAACAGATATTTTAGAAGTCGCTAATGAATATGTTGAGGATCAATACTTTAATAAAAGATCCCCGTACAAAGGCTCAACCAAATATATATTTTGAAGCTATGAAAATGTGAATGTGTTTATTATTTTAGTATGATTTTTGTTATCATTATCAATGAAATAGTTTTATTTTAGTACCTATGATACAGTCAAAATTTATCTATTTTTTTATCCACAGTTATTTATATCTTGATAAAATTTCAGTGAATATAACCCGACCAGGAGCCTTAAATCTACCCTTCTCACTGCCAGCACCTTGTCATCAAGATTCTGAGACTGAAAACAGACTGAGAGATTTGAAAATGCGGATGAATAATTTGACGATAAATAATCACGTTTACACCTCAGAGATAAAAGACTTAGACCATCTTGGTGAATTAGGGAACGGGACTTGTGGTCATGTAGTAAAAATGTTGCACAAGCCCTCACAGACTGTAATAGCTGTTAAGGTAATGACATTAATAGTTTCAAATCATCTATGGCAAAAATCTCTTATTAAGCCTAGTTCACACTTAATCTAGTAGAGGGTAATTTAGTAGCTAAATTACACATTATTCACTATTCAGCCAAAAGTCATTCACATCAGTGAGGAGGGTTTTTAAAACTAACAGTCCTCACACAATATAGGGATGAGTTCAAAGACATTGTATCAAATCATTGTTTTGTGTTGATGTAATATAGTACGTAATGTACAGTAAAGTATTATTTTATTTATTGAGAACAATATAGATCCCGTTTCTTGTGTGAAATGGGGAAAATAATAAGTTATATATATAATTTCATTTTAGCGAAACATCATTTTGTTGCAACATATGAACTCGACTAAAATATAGCTTCGCACACGTGAGTCGGCCAAGTAGCGCAACTCGCCCAAATAAATGCAATAAAATGGATAGACTCGACTAAATTTTAGGTGTTAAGACATGTTTTCTTACTAAATTACACACTACTAAACTAAAATGCCAATTTGAATCGACCAATTTAACTAGGCTTTTCATTGTGGTTTGCCATTAATAAAAATCTCTAGATTGCTATGTGTTAATAAATATGTGTAAATTTTGAAACATTTCAGCAAATGCGTAGATCGGGAAATTCTGAAGAAAATAAACGAATACTAATGGATTTAGATATAGTTTTAAGATCGCAATGTCCATTTATTGTGAAATGTTTTGGGTGTTTTGTAACGGAAGCAGATGTGTGGATATGTATGGAATTAATGGCGAGCTGCTTTGACAAAATACTCAAGAGATTAGAAGGACCAGTGCCTGAGGAAATTCTACGAAAAGTAACAGTCTCTGTAAGTCTAGAAATCTTATTACGATCGTTTATTAATCTTCAGAAATAAATTTCAGAATCTACTGTGACAAAAGTGCCGTTTCGACTTTGTTATGTAGTGTGTCTAAAGGGAATTGAGTCCAAAATAGTTCAGTTCAATGGATTGTTCCTTTACTTGCCATCAAAGGCAGCACTAACAAACAGGGTGCGTGCACCTTTATTTAAGCATAGGACGAGGCTACTCGCAAAAAATAGAACCCATGTACATTTGTGTTAAGTTAACACCTGCAGTCTCTCGCAGTGCTTTCCACAAGTGTTTACTATTCATTTACTCACACCTGCACTCGGTACTTAATAAAGTGGGAACGGCGCATAACTTTTAGATTTCTGGAGGGGTATTTAAAGTGCTGGTTGTTAGGCTAGCAATAATTATGTTCCATTGTGCTGTGTGCAAAAGCAAAATGTTGTATTTATCATCCCTTAACGTGTTTTATTTATCCAAACAATTTTGAATTGAAGGTGACATAGATGAAAGTCCATTAGCTTTTCAACACCAAGCCAAGTAGACTGGTAAGATCGTCTTTACATGTTAGCCAGTCGGTGCATCATTATCCATCCAGGACATCTTATCAATCTAATTCTTGGTTTTCGGAGGAGCCATTTTGGCTTAAAATCAAATCATCGACACCTCCCACAAAATGAATATGATCCTTTTGACTCCCCTAACAAAACATCCATACAAAATGAAACCATATTATTATGTTTTTTTTTGTGTATTTTCACAGACAGTTAAAGCTTTATCATACCTCAAAGAAGAGCATGGTGTCATACACAGAGACGTCAAACCTTCCAACATACTAGTGGACTCGCGGGGCAGCATTAAACTGTGTGATTTCGGTATCAGCGGACGCTTAGTTGATTCAAAAGCCAAAACTAGAAGCGCTGGATGCGCAGCTTATATGGCCGTGAGTATCACCACATTTTAATGAAAAACAATTATCTCTAGTTTTTGGTTTTAATATTCAAAATTTGTTATAGCCTGAAAGAATAGACCCACCCAATCCGCAAGATCCAGACTACGACATAAGAGCAGACGTGTGGTCATTGGGTATATCACTTGTCGAGTTGGCCACCGGCATATTTCCCTACAGAGATTGTCAAAATGATTTTGAAGTTTTAACCAAGGTAATAAAATCTTAGCTACCTTCGTAAAAAAAGATTTAATCCGTAAAATACAAAAATCAACCACTATTTCCCTAGATCACAGAATTAGGCTTGAACGGCAGAATCAATTTTGCCATTTTTTTGTTTTTGTTATTGTCGAAGAAGAAGGTTCTTATGGAAGGAAAAATTAAGAAAGTCGTTCAAAACAATAGAAAATTTGACAAAACTTAACCGTATTAACTAGGGGTGTTGCAGAATGCGGACATTCGCATCCGCATAAATTTTAACATCTGCATTGGTATTTATTAATGCGAATGTTGATGCGGATGTACCGCTAGAGCAAGTCGCGACACGAAATTAAGATATGCAATTGTGTTCTTATCTCAAAAGGTATGGCCTTGAAGTTTGAGAGAGAAAGAAGATGCATGCCACGTGCAAGTAAAAGGCATGGAGAGCGTGAACTACTGAGCTTTGTTATCAAGTGCCATATTAGAAAGTGTTAGTTCTTGTCTGGTCTGACTTACCAACACAAACTTTGAAATTAAGTGCACTTTCAAAAAAGGTCATTTTATTTCTTATATTTTACACCCCTATTATATAGTTTATCATATTTTATTCTGAGCTCCGCATCTGCATCTGGGGATGTGAGACTTCTAAAATCTACATCCACGGATGTCCTAAAACCTGCATCATCAACATCACTAGTATTAACCTTTCTAAGGTAGTTTTATGGAGCTTGACATAAATGTTGGTTGTTTGATAGTTGGCACGAATGACAGAATGCGCAATGCAAATATACTTTAAAACAGATACAGAGGTCCAAATTTATTGATATAATAATTAATTGATTATTTTAACAATTATTGTTTATAGATAAACCTGGTACTTCACATCATATCGAAAGCACTAGAGGAAAATTTGTGATATGTCTGTAAGCAACACGGCTAATGAACATGAAATCCAATTTATTAACCAATGATAACTCTTCTGTTACAGGTTATACACGATGATCCTCCCGCATTACCCGATAATCAGTCATTTTCCCCAGAATTTAGGTCCTTTGTTAAGCAATGGTAGGCATTATAATATATTATTTCATCTATAAATCCATACATTTTTTTTTCCTAAATTAGTGTATAAAAATATTTATTCTGATGTTGCAGCCTAACTAAAGATTTTAGTCATCGTCCGAAGTATAATGCTCTACTTCAGCATCCATTCATTGTGCAGTCGGAGGCGTCTGGAGTTCGTGTGGATCAGTGGCTACAAGGAATCCTGCCTCGGTAGGTATGCATGATTTATGTAAACCAAACTTAGCTAATGAAAGCTCATAGATCAAATAAAACTAACCTAAACTCTGTGTGTATGTATCTAACCTTAATATTACACAAGCGTCTTTTCGCTTTAGAAACGAGGTCTATATTGATTTAATAAAATAAGTAGTATTTGAATAACACTGTAGAATCTTGGTTTGTGGATTTTCTTTTTTTTTAACAATATGCAGTGGGTAGTGGGTACTGATTATTGTGATCATCTTTATACATATTTCACACAAACATAAATTGTAGCATAGAAAAAGGATTGTGTGAGAAAAAAAAATTGTCTGTCCAAAATGAGGGTGACTTCCCTGTCCTGTTGCCAAAGGTAGCTTTCCAAAATCCATGGCATCAACACTAATGTCAGTTATGTTTTATGTTAAAATATACTTTTATTCGTTCAATTTTATTATGGTTTCCACCTGCCTCGCAGTCAGTGGACCACACTCAACAGGCTTAGGACAAGACATGGCTGCTGTAGCGTCCCAGGATGTGACTGTGGATAACCGAGACAGACTATGATTACACCATTCATGCGTACTCCGGTACCATTGAGAATGCCACTGATTATGTTCACCAGTGATCACAATAACTGGCACCTACTGTATTATTAATAGTAAAATAAATGTTATTTTGTCTTCAATTTATTTTAACCACAATTATTGTGTTTTATAGAATTTGAGTCGTTACATTGTACCAAAGAAGTTTGTTTTTTAACCATAACAATTTTACATTGCATGTGTTACTGTATATTGCTACTGTTCCTATATCATGGATGAAAATATCAACCCTTCAGGTAATAATTAATAGTTTATCTCTTTGTGAATTACAGATGTGAGACTTCTCCTACAACATGCGCATCCAGTCAGAATAAAATGGATTATACAGACTCATCGCCTATCTTATCTTTTAACAAATCAATGCCCCTGTATAATGGCAATCAGAAACCTCACCAAAGCATACCCGCAGAGAAAGCAGAACAAGAAGATTTATCAATTCCATCTCAGTTAGAATACTCAACTCTCTTAGAATTTCAGAAATGGAGTATAGAATCACCGGATCAAAGCTTTTCAGAATCTAGTAAAGCTTCCTGCATCAGTGTTGACCATAACTCCAGTCTAAATAATAGTGTTAGTAACAGCAGTAAGATATCTGTCGAAGAGGTTCTTACTCCGACCGATAGGAACGGATATTCGGATAAAAATAATTCTCTGGAGAATCTTGTCATTTCACCGACATACAAGCAAGTAGACTTAGACAATAGCTCTTCATTCCCAAGTCAAGTAGATAAGAATATGTATAAGGCTCACAGGAGTGTAGTGCAATCTGAAGTATCTTCTAATCCCAGTTTACCTATAGCATCCAACAGCAAGACCAACTACTCTCCTGCCACTGGTACTTCACCTAAAGAGTACCATATCCAGCAACGTGGACGCTCTCTGAGCAACACGATGGTGTGCACCAATGAAAGATTACCTCCTAGGAACGCGGCAGGACCTTTCAATGTAAAAGGTTATTTAGTTAACTCGGAAATGAGACATCAGCCATTCCCTGGTGGGGGCCCGCCTAGTTTAGAGAGCTACGTTCATCAAGATGATATGCACTATCACGCTGGCTATCCCCCATGTACTTACGCTTCACCAGAACTAACTCCAAGGCACTACTTTTCATCTAATCGAAATAGACCACCTCCAGCTCATTCCAACTACGATTTCGAACGTTCTAGACAACAATCGTTCAATGATAGTCAGCAAAATTTAGTTTCATCCCCCAATTGTGGTCACGGAGGCTTGGAAAATGTTCACGACAGCAGGGTGACATCTCCACCTTGTTTTAGAAACAATGCTCCAACCACCTATTTTGCCTCTTCCTACACCATGGCTAAATTCAACGCGGTACCAAACATTGGACAGAGCTATCATCACAATCCTGGTGGCAGTTGTTCTCAACCAGCGTCCTTAGAAGCCTATGGAGATTCCAGGCATCACCAACAGTATGCTGTCAATTCAAGGTGGTTAACTTTGAAATAATAACCATTGTTTTTTTTATGCTTATCAACTGTTTTGTTATTTTATTTGAATGTTGTTGCAGACCCCCAGAAAAAGTATACCCTCCGGTACTTTGGTCGCCGCAGTTGGTAGGAAAAAGGTCAGCCAGGGAAAGAGAGGAGAGATGGAAGAACGAGGCTCAACATCCACAGGTTATATTGTCTACTCCATTTAACACATTTTAGACAGGAAACGTTAAAAACCATATTTAATGGGCCAGCGATGTAGTGCAGGAAATGACCATCTGTTTTTTTTTCATATACTTTTTTAGTGATCAAATAAAAAACAAAATTTTACTTTCATTAAAAAAATACTCGATTATTTTTCGAAAATATTCCCATTTTATTAAGCAATTTGGGAAAAAATTACCAGCAAATAGTGTCTAAATCTATGATATAAAAATTGGTACGCAGATTTTTGAAGGATTTTTTTTCTAGCTTTCAGAAATAAGTTATTAACATTCAAACATATTTTAAACGTATTTTTGTATAAATTACAATTTCAAAATCAATATTCATAGTAAGGACTACAGGACAACGACTGTTGGGAAAGCTAGTTTAAAATAAATAAAAACGAATAACTAGGACTTATTTTTAAATAAGTGTAAGAATGTTTTATCCAAAAGTATTGCACAATGTCTTGCGAAATAGGTAACTGCTACAGAAATATCACTGTGTGTAATGTTTACATTTAGCAGGTTGCTGGTAATACTAGTCCAATAGTGCTGCAGAGGTTCTATCATCAGCAAAGCCAGAGGAGAAGCAGAAGAGATTTAAGGGACGGCAGTCCAAGTCAAAGAAGGTTTGTATCAATCAGATTCTCTGTGATTAAAACATTTCCTTTGCTCCTTCCATTTTCCAAGTCCAATTTCTTTGAATTAATATAATTCAAATTTTGCAGTGTAAGCAGAGACACAAGCATAGGACGTTCCCCGGAACCTCCCAGAAGAGCTCATAGAGATCCAAGTACGGGAAGAACGGAGCCCTGTAAGTTTTCTTTCTTTCGTACATTAATATCAAATCTAATTGAGCAGTTTCTATAATTAGCTGTTTGTGTTTCTATAATTAGCCCTTCCCATGGATGAACAGTCAATATTAGAAAGACTTGAGAAGGAAAGAGAAAAGATAACACCCATTGAGAGAGAAAGAGACTTACATATACCTGATTGTGATAGTGCAAATAGACAATCCTCCAAAGATAAAGAGAGACAGCAGCCTGACATCACTAGGTCGCAGCAGAGGTACGAAAAGGATGGAACACATTCTCAAAAGTTATCAAACACTATACCTCATTCACTAGAATCACCAGAAAGTAGCCATACACCCAAAGACAGGTTAGAATTCAGAACGAGGAACGAATCCTTGAACAGGAGCAGCAGAGAAAGGAAGAACGAAGCCATCAATGGGGAATGCAGAAATGACGAATCCCATAACGAACGAGACAGCTTGACTAGTCCGAAAGAGCGCTTCGAACAGAAGTTACAGGAGAGACGGAACAATAAAGAAATTTACGTTTTTCCAAAAGAAAGAGAGAGAAAGGAGAATAATTACAATGGTGAAGTGATGCAGCCTGGTAAAGTCACAAGCAGGGGTGACTTCCTCCTCCATAGTCCAGTGGCGTCTCTGAAACCAGGGAAAAGTCAAAAAGACAAGGACGAACAAGGTATGTTCTTTCTCCTATTTGTATAAACAATCAGACTTGTATTAACTGTAAAAAGATAGCTTCTGTTATAATGATGTGAAACTTATTGGAATTGAAAAATATTGTCCTAAAAGGTCCAAACATAGCTTTTCCATGGTTTCATGTATTATTATGACTCCACTTTCTGCCTCGTCTGCATATTGTTTATTGCTTATTGAAATTAAATTCAGGCTATTTTATCACAATCTTAAATATTTTAATTTGTAAAATTTTGCTATTTGCCTACATTCGTACGCTACAAGCTTCAAAGTGTCTTTTAACAAATTTATCTGGGAAACTTAATGAAACGACTGCTACTCAATTCCATTTCTGTTATTAAACAGGATTCTTGAAACCATAGTCTAAGCATCTATGTTCTAAATGCAACATGTCTCAATCTTAGGATTGGTTGGCAGCAATTTTCTCCACTCCGCTCTACCAGTAGCAGACCTTTTAAGTTCCTCGTAGGAGGAACAGCACATGTCAATAATTATAATAGAGCAGTCATTAGAAATATTTTTAACTTGTCTATATCTTTTGTCAATTGCTATATTGTTACATCAGTGTAGTCTGAATAAGATGGATGTTTCTATACCCCTAGTTCTACCTACATAGATTCTCCAACATTATAATTTTGTGCAAACTTACACGCTACACCAGCCATACTCAAACTGTTTAGATCAAACTTAATAATTAGATTTACTCTCTAAATGCTAGTTCACCCTACTTAAGTATTGTAGTAGAGTAAATTATTAACTAAACATGAAGTCTGAACACCCAAAATTTTGTCCAGTAGTCTGCAAATAGCGCACCCCAGCGCGCTTCACTGGCCACTGTCACACTTGCTAAAGTTGTGTGAACCTATAGTTTTTGACGAGTTTATTGGTTGCTACAAAAATGGCATTTTGCTAGAGTGAAACTATATTCTTCATTTTAAAAACTCTTCTCTCTAATAAACATTGTAGGAGTCTGAACCATTTTTGGTCAGTAGCAAGTAATTTAGCTGCTATTTTACTCGCTACCCGAGTGTGGACTAGGCTTTATTTAACCTGTGTAATGTAGGTATTTACCTACATTGGGTTTCGTTAAAGCTATTTAGCTCCAACGAAACCCGAAAGAAGAATGTTTGATTATGGCTGCCTCATGCTTATCAAAGTGTTCTATAACCTATATGAGTATTAATTTTATGTTTTGCTGTTTTCTTTTTTTCTATTCCTGTAAATGCACACACGCACACATCATTTGGTTGTATCGTCCACTCGCTACTACGCATCCATCACTCATCCTTGTTAAAAAATATACTTGCGCGCGTGTTATGTCATATCTGTGGCGTCTTCCTGTGCTTCACAAACGCTTGGCCAACTGGGATCTCATGCGCACAAATGCAAATTGTATATGGAATATGGATTTGTATCACATCAATTTCTTCTATTGTAATCTTTACTGTTTTGATTGTTTAATTTTGGAAATGCACTTTTTGTATATTCTTTGCACTTTGTTATACATGTTACGTCTTGTTACTGTTTTGTATCTATATTCATTTGCTTTGACATTTAAAATATGTATCACTCATTGTACTTTGTATTATTATTGGCTTTGTTTATTTTTTCCTATTCTTTATGGTTCTTTGCATGGATAAAAATAACTAATCCGCATTTGTTATATTTGTAAACAATTTGATTCTTTATCTGCAATAATGAAATGTTATTTAAAATGCGCACAACATACTTTTGTATACTTACTTCTTTCAAATTTGTATACTTTTTTTATTGTGTCTGTGATTTGTTTTGTCTCGTGCATATTAAACATATTTTTTCCTAAATTATTATTGAAATATTGCAAATTGTTTGGAAACTGATTTTTTTTCATTTCTTAATGTATGATAATATCTTTTCTCTTATTTGTATGCTGCCATCTGGATATATTTATTACAAAAAAAAAAAAATATTTTCGAAACAAAACAAATAACGACCAAACATACAAATACTTTTAAAAAAACTAGGCTGGTTGAATTCGATAGCCGGCATTGTACGTAAGAGGTTTACTTCATATTATGTGAAATTACATTTGGGGCATAACGCAGCAAGTGGGGGCAGTGACCACCAATCTCTTTTGTCGTCTCCACCCCCTTCGGCACCGCATTACTCATCCCCGGCCAACACCAACTTCAGCAAAATGCATAAGTTTGGGGGTGGGATACCTAGGAGGATAGCAGATTGTGACCAGGAGATTGGTTCCGGTGTTGGCTCAATAGATAAGAAACAGGAATACGGCCACTTTGCCAATGGTTATAAGTGAGTATGCTTATGTTGCCCATTCCTTTTATATTATCAAATCAATGTATATGAACGCTACAGTGCGTTATTTTTCTTTTGTTGACATAAAAAAATGATGATATGAAGAATATCTTTTTTTTAAAATTTATTAGCTTTTTGGTATGTGTCATATATGGAACACTGTATTCATATACACAGTGTTAAGTTGGTAGTGGATAAACCGAAGCAGGGAGGTAGAGGACCTCAATACCTATCGATTTGACCCCCATGTGTGTTCAGCGATATTGGGTGGTTCAAAAGTTATTAACGTTTTTGTGAAATTTAAATAAAAACCGGATTTCTGACTAAACTACGTAACTGTGGATAAACTATTTAGATTACAATCATGATTTTTTTTCTGGAAATAGTCTGCAAGGTATTATTGCTATGAGTCAGCACCCGATAGCTTTTGTTCAAAAAATTTTTTTTCAAGAAATTTTTTCCAAGCAAAAATATTCTAAAATCCTTCAAAGGCTCTAGACAACAAATTTCACTGAACATTTTTTTCTACAAACTATCTTAAAAACTTTTACTATTCATTTAGAATCATCCCTGCAAATTTCATTTGGCCGGTATAATGTAATCATGCTAAACGCTCTCTCTCATAACTTGTGCAAGTATCATCAATATTCAACAATTTTTCATTAACACACAGCCTTGTTATATGGGTGGTAAAAGCCAGTTTTTAAATTATTTGTGGTACCTAAATGCATAATTTGATGTGATATTTAAATGAAATAAATTATTTGTGGAAATAAAGATAAAAAATATTATTGTTATACACTCTTAAAACTATAAATAAAATTGTAGTACTTTAGAACAGATGGTTCCTTTGTTTAGCCTGAAACAATATTTCCTGTTATTGTTCAATAATATCAGGTATTTATTTTTATAAAATAGCTCTCAATTAAATCTTCCAAAGGCCATCCATCGGGTTTAAGCTGGGGACCTAAGGGGCTAGCTTTTGGACCCCCATGGTCACTCCATTGGCATGGGTAAATAATGTCGAAAAATGTTCTCAATGTGGTCTCTTTGAATCATTAGGGGAGTCTAAAATCAGTCATGGGATCCATAGAAAATGAAAATCAATTTTAGGGTTCCTGAAAAATGTCAGGGGTCCAAGCAGCTTGTTTATCCACTACCAACTTAACACCGTGTATATACCTAAAACAAAAAAAATGTTTCTATGTTTTTCCTCCCATCAGGGTCTCGAAGACGTGGAAGACCCTCTCATACCGTGTTCCGTTCCTTCGAGGCAGAGCTGAGGGAAATGGACTTGGTGTGGGAGGAGGTCATAAGCATTGCGCAAGATCGAGCGCAATGGAGAGCTCTTGTTGCCTCCCTATGCTCCTAAGTGGAGTTCAAAGGGAGATTTGATTGATTGATTTGATGTATGTCCAACTTTAGCACTATCCAACGGACGCACCATAAACTGGTCTCATTTGAAAAATATAATCCGAAAATGGTTTTAAATCACTAAAACTTAGTTTGACCTCGTTATTTCGACTTTTATCACAAAAATACTGATTTGACCATCATAAATTTATATAATTTGTGCTTGTTGATGTCAAACAATCGTAGTAGCAGCACAGCCAGTTATCTGCTTGTATGAATATAAAGGTTAATTCCAACTCATGGAATATTGCACAATGTCAGCATTCTTTTATAGATGGCGCAAAAATATCACGAAAATAATATATTGATGTTTATAATATGATTTGTACCAAATCAGGAACAGTGTGCACTGTAGGGTTAACCCATTCACGCCCACAGTACAAGTTTTTTTATTCTATTGAATATTGCAAAAACAAAACCTTTGTTTACAGGTTTAAAAATTCCGCACCTCAACCTCCACCAAGGAAAGGATCCTCAGAATCATGGAGTCTCCCCGCGTCACCTTTACCAGCTAGACCATTGTAGCGCATCCCAATAGTGGCAGGTGGACATTATGTCAAAGAATTGTTAGACCACAACACCCTTTGTACTGAAGAGTCATGCGATTCTCGCGTTATTGCCCCCCGTCACTTTGATTTGAACCGAGCGCGTGCCAGTGGACAATTACGTTTATGTGTCACCCCTATAGCTTAATTATTTTCAGTTTCCAAATATTATCATTGTTGCTTTCCACAATTTATTGATAAAAATAAAATATGGAAAGGGAACATTTTGTTTTTTTTTTATTTTTAATTCACATAATGCAAATTAGGCTGTGGGGTTCAACCATCGGGGTTGGACTCAGTTTATTTCATAGGATCAAATACAAAAAAAAACCACAACTTGTATTTATATAGAGATTGCTCTGATTAGCCTAATTAAATGTGTGAAGTTTGTATTATTGTAAATATTGTTGCCATTTTGTTTTTATATACATACATATATTGTGAAGTGCATATTATGTAGCGCCTTGGATGCATTGGACTTAAACAAAATTTTGAGAATATGAAATATTATACGGTTAAAATGCTATTTATTGATTCATAATTAAAAAATTATGGAGAACAATAATTTAAAGACCATGAAGAATTATGTAAATGCATATTTCAACAAAATCAATCGAAAGTTTCCTCAATTTTTTTGATTTTGTTGATATTTGCATTCGTGTCTAATTTTGGGCTCACTAAAATTTACAGATTACGCGTATTTTGTGTATACAATTTTATCGTACGTTAAATCACGTCAAATAATCTGCCAGATGGATAATAAAACTAAAGTTATAATATTTTACGCTAGACAAGTTGAATTATAAATTTTGGTTACTTTTGTGATATTTATCTTTTTATGAATTTAATAAGACCTACAAAATATATACTGTACCCAAGGGCGACGCCAAGGGGGGGATAGAGATTAAAAAATGTAGGCAACTGCAGAGCAACCAAAGTTCTAAGACCGTGATTTGCCGTTAAATCCTAAAAAAATCTTCATACTCTTGACTATACTTAAAATTCATATATTTCTCATCCTCCATAATATAGGATATACGGAAAATACCCTATGACTGGGTTCAATTGCCCCCCCCTAGGCCTCGGGCTGGCGACGCCCTTGACTGTACCTCCTCTCATTTTGTGTTTGACATCAAAGACAAATCGGACAGTTTTTTAAGTCATCTGTGACCATGTGGAGTGTCTGCCTTTGAAACTAATTTTAATAAAGATCCTACCAAGAATTCATGTTCAATTCTTTAATTAGATCAAGTACAAATATATTTCATAGGTCTTGTTTGTTTATACGTGACTAGTTCAGTTATCCATCACAATTCATTTTTTAGTGTAATATATTATTTATTATGTGTATATAAGCTGACCCTAAGCTAATGATAGTTATGAATTTAGAGTGAAAGTCATAGGAATAAAAAAAATGTAAATAACAGTTTTAAATCTTCATACTTTTGTTTGCAGTGCCTCGTATTCATTAAAATTACTGACGCGGTTTCTTCTAAGCTGATGTAACCTGTTTACGCCTGCAAATTGACATAGTAAACTTATTTTGACAACCAAATGGAATCAATTCATTTTTCCTCCATTTGTGTATAGTTTAAGATCAGTGTTAGAATTTTTACATTGTAAAAACTCGCATTACTCTTTGTTATCTATGTGTATATAAACATTTTTTTTTATGAAATTAATTATTTTAGTCATTTCACTTAGTCAAATATTTTATATGGTTAGCATAATGTTAATCATGTTATAATATAGAATATACATATTTTTTTGAGAATATAATATAACTATTTTGTCTTCATGTGCAATTACATTTACAGTAAAAAAAATATATGCAAACCTATGTGTACCCTATTTATTTGTTATACTTCAAGTACATACTAAAGAAGATTATTATAATTGGAAACTGATTTTATTTCTGTGATTAAATTTTTTCTTTTATCCTATGTTTATTTATTTTTGTAATCGTACTCACAGTCTGCAATGCGTAGATTTAGAATAAGTTACTCAAATTATGCCTAAGTCAATGCATCAATTAAAATTTTTGTAACTTGTGAAAATTTATAAGAAAAAATCTGATATTTATTATATTAATATTGAAAAAAAAAATTATTGCTTCATGGATTTATATAAACTCACACTGAAACAATTTGAAATAAATATCAATATTCCTATGACAAATTTATAAGGTCAATTTACTTTAAAATGCAATAACAGTAAAATTTGTTAATTTTTTTTTTAACCATCCAATTTTGTGAATCCCATGTTAAAATTCAGGTACCTGTTAATGTGGTTACCTGTTTTTGATATTTCTATTTTCTGTTATTCCTATCAATAAACCTCAATAACAAAATATTGTTTTTTTTTTACACTAGCTTTCCCGAAAAACGTTGTCCTTTGTTCCTATTATTATTTACTAGGCCTGCTGCCTCCAAGGAGGTCGCCGTCACTGCGTCCCAAAATGGAACTATTGTGACTGGCCCTGCATCTAGAGTTCGTCGCTTAGTCCAGCCTCCTGGAAGAATATTATACAGAATGAAATAATGTTGAAAGCTATATTGGATACAAAAAAAAAATAAATGTCAGTTGTAATGAAAAATTTATGTGTGTGACCGGATTTTTCACCCTCTACGTGGGTTGTCTGCCTCCATTCTTACGAATAATGGTTAAAAAATTGGAGTAGCATCTGCAGCAGATCATGAAGAGGCAATTTTTTATATTTAATTTGTTTCATATGAATATGATGGTCTTTGAGTAAGTCCAAATAATGCGGAGCATCCAAATTCAATAAGTGGCATTTTCACACATCCAGCACATATCTGCAATTTGAATCTTCAGGGTCGCTGTGTGATTTCTACTTTACATACCATTCGTTAAATCTATTAGTAACAGTGTACCCTATACTAATACTTAAGCCACAGCAGTAATTGTTTCTATGATTTTGAAGGGATAAACAAGCAAGCGCGGATCCAGGCTTTTAATTTAATTTGAAGTACAGTACTTACATTTATTAAAAAAATACCTACTTTTCTATTATAATTACAAGTTATTGTGGTTCATGACCCCCCCCTGGATCATGGAAATGACCTTTTTTTTTTTAGGAAAAGTTTAGTTTCTAGATACCAAATTTTGGAATTGACCTTTTTTACTATGTCGTGACCCCCCCCTGGCGCCAATGCTGGATCCGCCCTTGTAAACAAGTCAAATGAAAAGATCACTGCTCCTATTATAAATCTTATCACATTCATTTCCTCATCATTGCTATTATTAGCAAGGTTCTATGCATTAGTTAACTCTTACTAAACAATGGAGACATGGCATACAAATAAAGAAGCATAATTTCAGCAGTAAATAATGGTCAAGTGGCTGAAGAATAAGAAGATATACTTACCTCAGTCTCATTTATAGGTATGTAACTGTAACTGAAGTTTTTTGAAATTTTAAAGATGGAAGAAAAAACAAGCTATGTACATTCCAGACCTCCGTGATTGGCTACCTCTCATTCGCTAAGGTACAGCCAATCGCGGAGGCCTCTGTACATTCAATATGTTCTACTGACAATATAGAAGTATTAAGTTCATCAAAAATTAAGGAAAACATCACTGGTAAAGTGCTTACATTTTAAAATGTGGCACAAAATGCCAATAATAAAAAACAGTTTATCTCAAAGTCGGGGTTCCTTGGTTTTGTTTTTTCCCCTCCAACCTTCATATATATTTTTGGTAACGAGTAGTGATCATTAATTATTTGTAATTACCAGTATCAAATTTAAAAAAAAAAATGTTTGCTTATCACAAAAATGTAGATAAGGAAGGAAAATTTTTAACAATATACATCCTGTGTATTGTCTATGATTTAACACCTTTACAAATTTCCCGCTCTGCTGATGAAAAAATGTTGCCGCTATTTAAAACTGAATGCTTAATGTAAAATAAAGGAAGTGCCTCTAGAGCCGTAGCCGGATCCCGTACCTGCGTCCGTAGATTTGTGTGTTGCCATTTTATTACAGTTCATACTGTGGTAACACTCAAATGACAGCTTATGTCAAAGCGCGAATTTCGTATTAGTACCAAAGGAAAGTTTGAATTTTCGTGCGAATCTCATTGGGGATACATCGGATACTATTATTAGTATCCGGAAATAATAATTAAACACCAATACTATTCAAAATTTGAATTTTTATTTGCATGTCTTAACAGAAAGTTTAATTTGAGTGTTATTGTTAATGAATCTGTTTGATCATTTATATTATTTAGTGATATTTTTTTGTATATACATGAAAAAAATTGTGTTTAAAGGCGATATCCGTTTAAAAAGTGAAAACTCCACAAGAAACAATTCAACTTGAGGAGCAAACATTCAAACCGTGTTTTGTCACAAATTAAAAAAAAAAAAAGGTATGAATGCAGAATTACTCGTTATCAACAATAGTATCAAGTAGTATAAACGAAATCAACAAAAAATGATAACTCACACACAAAAACTTATTTGAAAAGTGTTCTTTCAATCAAACAATGTTTTGTGAAATGAAAATTTTCAAACAAAAAGAGTTTTGTCTTCCATTGACCAATCACAGAGCACAAAGCGCCATTTTGTATTGTGACTTAACTGTTTTTTTTTTTTAACTGTTTTAACTGTTAGTTAAAATTATATAGCTGCTTTTCATACATACATTCATACATTCAAAAAGTGATATGTCCATAAGTTTTAAATTATAAAGCTGCTTTTCATACATTCAAAAAGTGATATGTCCACAAGTTTCAGTCAAAACAAGTTTTGTCCAATTTTTAAACCTTATTTACTCTATATTCCTTAATGATAGATTTATGGCATTTATTTACAAATTATTTTTACTAATGACTTACATATAACAGAAGTAAACAACATTCTATGTGTTATAGTTTAAGCGGAATTCGTTTTTTGTCTCTATCTTTTTTTCATATTTGTGTGACAAAACACGGTTTGAATGTTTGCTCCTCACTTGTAAGCAAGATTGTCCCGCTTCCATCCATCTTCATATAAGTAAATGTGGACAATTCTTTACTGTGGCAACTGACAAGGAATATGCAATAACCATCCATCCTCGCAAGCTTATTTTAATGCATTGTGGCAGCAGCTACTCAAGTTGCCTCAACTTATTAAAGCTCAAGAGCAATAATTGAGATTCATCATCATCTTCGTCAGTCCCTCAATTCTGAGGATCATGTCCATCATTACACACCAGCCCCACCAGTCTGCTCCAGAGCCCCCGGTCCGCTGCCATGTGCAGGACCTCTCACAGTTGAGATTAGGTACTACAAATTAATTTTGGATAAGATAAGAAACACAACAGGCTGTAACTTGACATTAAAGGACCCTAATTTTAATAGACATAAAGAAAGAAAGAATTTTGAGGAATGTGTAAATAATATTTTGAAGAACACCTACAAATGTGATGTTCAAGTTTTGTCAGACTGCGATGGAACATTCAAAGGAATTTATTTTCAAGACATGTATCAATCTGACATCTAATATCTAGATGAATTACATTGCTCGGTAGCATAGTTCTCTTATTATACCAGTCAACTCTATCAATCTGAAAAGGAATACCAAGTGGGAGTAAATATTTCAAGGAGTGGACAACGATGCCAGCAGAAAGAATTGTATCATCCTGTGGTTGTGATATCGAGATCAAAACTTTTTTATTGAAATAATGGTATGATTAAAATCCTGTGATGTAATTTAAGGCCATTGGCTGTATTATATTTTTTAGGGAGTGTCTAGTGTGCCGCTAGCGGTTTACTAGAAAATCGCACTAAAAAGCCGCAAGTCTCGGAAGTGGCATTGCAAAGAAGGCCGCTATTTTACCGACATTCCGGAAGTAGGTAACAGTATGGGGAGTCGGGGTGTCTATTCTGTCATAAGTGTCATGTATCATAGAAGAAACAACGTTGTTGCTGTATGGTGTATTTTATCAACAAATTTTAAGTAAAAACAATTTTAAAAGTTGCATATTTTCTCAAACTGTTCTTTTAAGGAGTGAAATTTTATTGTTTGATTCTCAAATTGGTGTTTCTCTTTGAAAAATGAAGATATTCCTGGTCATTGTCCTTTAGTTAATTTGAATGGATTAGGGGATTTGATAACACTACGATTTGAACAGGTTAGGTTAAGGTTGGAACATAGTTTTAAGGGGGGTTTGAGCGGCGGAACCCTCCATACCTGTTTGGACACCTCCCCGAATGATTATACTACACTCTGTTAGCTTGAAACATATTCACTTAGAAGGGTTTTATCAGAAATCGAAGAAGCTCACGAAGTTAATAATTACGTAACATGGTATAAAAAGTCATATTAATGGTAAGCAAGCATCATTTGTTACTTTACTACTAGAATTCTTCATAATTTAACATGCACATTAAAGCACATGTTTTGTCTATCTTTAAGAATATAAATCAGGTTGCGGTTTTATCATACAATTTTATTGAGTTTTTTTATTTAAAAATACCTTGAGTAGGTATGGTTTTTTTTTACCCATCACGCTGTGTCTAGTACGGGCAGGCAGAGAGAACAGAGGGCCTAGACAAAATACAGTTGGCGATCGACTACAAACGAATTCTTCGACAATGTAGAGTAGGAAGAAAATTAGCTGTCCACTTTTTATATTTTTATATAAGTGTCATTGCTTGGTTTAAATAATTGTTTATACGTTCCAGTGGACAGATAATTTTTTCACACTATACATTGGCGAAATCTTCGTTTGTAGTCGAACGCCAGTTTGAATTTGTCTACGGTGGCAGACCTCCACTCTTTTCTCACGGTTAATATGTTATGTACATATATGCAGATCTAGGTTGTGTATTTCTTTGGGCAGGGAATTGTATGATTTGTCAATTTAATGTGTAGTTTTTCTCAAGGATAACATCCATTAATGCTATAATATTTTTTCAGATGCCCGGAATGATGCCTCACGCAAGATAAAATATGACAGTGCTATTACAAAGGGGGGAAGTGTTCCAATTTTCCCAAAGATGAAGTAATGTACCAGGCTTGGCTATATGTTATTCCTCGAAAGGATTAGAAACGATCCACACTAACCGCAGATTGCATCAAACATTTCAGATGGATGATGTTGTGACCTATCAACCTCA
Organism: Mystacides longicornis; assembly: GCA_963576905.1. Taxonomy (NCBI): domain Eukaryota; kingdom Metazoa; phylum Arthropoda; class Insecta; order Trichoptera; family Leptoceridae; genus Mystacides; species Mystacides longicornis. The sequence continues at coordinate 29,177,841 of OY756427.1, forward strand.
CAAAGCTGAGGAAACGGGATTTTTGTTTAATTAATGACTCTACTGAACCCTGAGTGTGCGGTCCCCGAGGCTCTTCACTATTAAATCAGTAAATCTGTGTTTAGCAGGCAAAAGAATCGGATGCTTTGCCAGAACCGACAGATCCGAGTTCCCCAATCTACCCCCCACATGAAGTATGTCATCCTTCAGCAAAGGATTCAAATTTTTAATAGTACTGAAATTTCCAAGTTCTCCCTTTTTTGATAGAGCGCAGATGTCCCCCTGAAAACAAACTGCCTGTACCTTCTTTATGAGGAGATTCTCTGCTTTATCCAACTCTATTACCCTCAGAGGCCCCGAGAGTCTATCCCTAGGTGCCTTGCAATTTTTGATAAATCTCATCAAATAATATGCTGTTGTTCTCAGTAGCTTGCGGTATGTAGAGAATTCTCAAACAAATCACACTCCTGCGATTCTGTAGTTGCAATCAAGCTTACAGATTCCTCCTTATCCAGATGCCGATCCACATCTATTACATTGTCTGGCCAAAGAGACTCACACTCAGACAGCCAACGGTCCCGACCACCATATTAAAGACTCCAATAATCTGCTTGTTGCCATTCCTTGAGTTATTAAATCCGCTGTATTTTCCTTCGAGGTGATGTGATTCCATACACAATCCAGAGATAGAGCCGGAATCTGCTGTACACGTGCGGCCACAAAGCTGTTGTACTTGGAAGGGTCTTTCCGGATCCAACATAACACAATAGATGAATCTGTCCAAAGACACGTCTCCATTTTTGGCGTTCCAAAGGCCGACTTGACCTTCTGAACTAATTTTGCTAATAGCAGTGCCGCTGCTAGTTCCAACTTGGGGATGGTTAATTTTTTTAACGGGGCTACTCTTGATTTACTGCATATTAATCTTGCGACATGGTTGCCCTCTTCGTCTGAACAGCGTAAATAGACTGCAGTGCCATATGCAGTCTCCGAAGCATCCGCAAATCCAGCAATATTTTTAGCAGCGCCTGTGATTGTTATTCTTCGTGGTATATTGATAATGTCGGCATGTTGAAGATCTCTCTTGTATAAAACCCACTTTTGAATGATTTCATCAGGCATTTGTTCGTCCCAGCCCATTTTTGACTGCCATATGTATTGCATCAATAATTTCCTCCGAATAACAATTGGAGATAACAATCGCAAGGGATCAAAAATCTTCGAGATGTCTGGCAAAATTGTTCTTTTGGTAACCCTTGTATTGAAGGATTGGTCAAATTTGTAGGTTAGTAAATCCCTCTTATTATCCAAATCCCATTTCCTCAGCTTTGTGAAGCAAGTTCCATTAGATTGTTATCCTCTAGTTAAAGTTTCTGCTTATACTCCTGCTTATCTCAGGAAGAAGGCACTTAAAAGAGGAGTTTTAAAGATGATCAAAAGAACGTGCATATGGAACGACACGAAGAATCTGTGAATTTGTTTTTGAAATGTGGCGTAATTGAAGATTATGGTTTGTTAGTGGTACCTATTGTATATATTTGAATGTTCATTTATTTATATTGTTTCTTTGTTTTTTTAATAAATTAACATACATAATTTGAAATACAAATGTTATTTTACTTACTCCCCTGCCAAACAAATTCTTTTAACTCTTGAAAGTATAAATACCTACTTTAACAATAATAATTATTGTAATTGTTACCCATAATATTATAAATTAAGGAGAGACGGGATATGGGAGACCTTATTGAAATGTATTTCTGGATTCTACCAGATATGTTTGCAATGAACTAAAAGGACACCAGCTGAAATTAACGTCAACAAGATTCTCTTCCAATCCCCAGAAACACTTCTTGGCCAATGGATTTGTCAATGCTTGGAATCAGTTGCCGTTTACTCTCAAGAATACACTCTTCTTCTCAGACTATTCCTGTCCACTGCTGAACAAAGGCCTCCTCCATCTCCTTCCACACCGCTCTGTTTTGGGCTTTTTGGACCCATTTGACGAGGTCGTCTCTCTATCGTAGTGGTGGTCTCCCGACGCTCCTGGCAGACGTTCTGGGTCTCCAAGTTTCGACCATTTCTCTGCCTGGTCTCTTGCCAAGTGACCTGCCCATCACCATTTGAGGGAAGCGATACGTTCGGCAATATCTGCAACCATGGTTCTTTGTCGTATCACTTCATTTCTCGCTTTTTTTTTACCCATCACGGCGTGTACAGAGAGTATGGACTTTCATTCTTTCCTATCCAAACAAACCTCTTTCGCTTCTTCCAAACGCATTACATGCTCTTGTATGCGGAATTCCTTTTGCTCCTGACTTGGCCCTCCTCTAGGACAGCACCAATATGGTCGGACCACGTCATTCGAGGTCGGCCTCGTCTGCCTGCACCCATTCTTTCAGATTTATATTTCCTTTTAGTCATTCTCTACATACCCAAACCACCTTAATTTATTCACTTTCATTCTAGTCACTACACTAACTTCCACTCCACATTCCTTACCTTATCAATCAGTTTCCTTCTTTCAATCTCCTTTTCACACCTTCATTAATAATAGGTTGTCTGTATACATTCAGATCTACACCCACTGTACTATTTTTTATGTCACGCACGCAAAGATAAAAAAATGGATTGAACAGCCAAGGTGACATCACGCACCCCTCTCGTAAGACGTAAGTCTCGTGACAGATGAGTATTCACCTTGACACAAGCAGAACCGTAACCATTCGCAGAGAGAAAATTTGGTCCACACATCCTCTTCCATTCATAAAAGCACCTTGCGCATCCCAGACCTTACATTCAGTCACATTCCTCACTCTATCTATTAAGATCCTGTGATAAATTTTGCCTACAGCGATCAGCAAGCTAATAGCTTTGACCCCTTCCCCTTATATAGAGGACGTATAACGGCCTTCCTCCAGTCTTCTACAGTTCGTCCAGTCCTCCAACATTGGTTGAAAAGATCCAAGCACCACTGCAGTGTCACCTCACTGCTCAACCTAATAGCCACTCTGTCACAACAGTGGCTTTCCCATTTTTTGCCTTCTTTATGATGATTGTGTAAATATAATGAGCTATTTGAAATATAAAAAGTGATAATTTGCATACCCCCTCGTTCTTTTAACTCTTGAATGTGTAGATACAATATACTTAAATAATATTTATCTCATCAAGTGAATTATTATAGTTCCACATAATATTGATGTTATTTGTCATATGCCAGTAGCCATTAGTATGAGAAATGTTACATTCAAAATAGGACTCCTAAAACTTGCTGTTGCCAAGTTTAGCTTCCAGGCGTGTAATATAGAAGGCATAAATCAAAATGCATCCCATTGAAAATGCCAACTGTACAACTATACTGTGACCATGTAGGACGGGTGCCTACGAAACTACTCAGGATAATAAAAATTGTGGAAAGGTTATACATTCTTTTATTTGATCTTTATTTTCAAATAAACTCCACAAAGAAATGCATGTACATCATTTAGTGAATTTTATTAAAAAGTAGAAATTTTTTAATAAATGTAAGTATACTGTACTTAACAAAAAATATGTAAAAACATTATGTTTAACAGTTTCAATTAGTGGTTCACCTAGGGCCTGGATCCGCCCTTGTCACAAACAATGCACGATGAAGATCGGCACAATTGAGAGCTCTTGTTACTTCCCTATGCCTCTAGTGGTCGGTTTAAAGGGAGAACGTTTATCATTTTCTTTTACATTCATTTTTTACATGTGTTTTTTTTTTGCGTTTAAGGCCTATTACCGTTAAATTATGCCCTCTTGGCCGGCCTCTCCTTTTTCTTATGGTTGGTAATTTAATTGTTTTAGTGTTATTATAATGTTCATTATCCTGCAAATCTATCACCTCTGCTTCATTTTCACTCACTTCTAATGTTTCAACAATCATTTCTTCATCATAATTTAGTTTTTGTTTTCTTTTATCGAAGTCAGTTATCGGCTTTAATATATATTGCTCACTTTCTAATTCTTCTAGCTGTTCTATTTTGAGCACTTCTACTTCTGTGACTGTGTCATTGGCGTTTTTTTGTTCTTCATTATCACTCACTTCTAATGTTTCGACGATCATTTCTTCATCATAATTTAGTTTTTGTTTTCTTTTATCGAAGTCAGTTATCGGCTTTAATATATATTGCTCACTTTCTAATTCTTCTAGCTGTTCTATTTTGAGCACTTCTGTAACTGCGTCATCGGCGATTTTCTGATCTTCATTTTTTCCACTCTCTAATTTTTCCAGCTGTAATCCTTTACTGACTAATATTTGAGTCTCTTTACGGAGACTCCAGCAATCAATCAGCATATTAAGTTGGTCAATATGTGCATCAAAGTCATGAGCATTGAAATTAGATATAATTGATGCAATTTTTTCACACTTTTTCAGACCTATTTTGAATTTTTGTTGTGTACTTAAAATTCTCTTCTTTGGTTCTACAATTCCTACAAAATGATCACTATCAGTTGCCAAGTTTTGACAACTTTCAATTTCACTAGTTTTGTAGGTTTTGCAATACACATCTTTTAAAAACCGTGCTGGGACAAGATCAGCCAGGGCTTCATCTGGAATTATTGGCAATGATAATATATGTGTACATGGTAATGTGTTTGACACATTGAATGCACAAGAACATGTTTTTTTACCCACTTTCATAATCATGAATATTTCTTCACGATGCCATTTGTTTTTTACAACATAATATGAATCGTTTTCAGAAACTTCGAAATTTGAAACATCTTGAAATTGCTCCTGTATCAGCTTAAAAGCATATGGTGTAACGAGTTGCATATATGTGTCTTCGCGTGGACATAGAAAAATAACTTCTTTTTTATATATCATGGCATGAGCCGTTTGTTTACGCTTCTGTTTTACACTTTCAAGAAGAACAATAAAGTTTTCAAAAAATGATTCTAGATTTGAAAACTTATCACAGACTTGCTTTATTTTTGAATTAAACGACTCAAGGTGATTTGTGGTTCTTACACCATAAGAACATGATGATTTTTTGAAAAACTCAACCCATTCTGTTCTGATAGTATGCCAATTATTATTATATTATTGAGTTACTTTTAAATTATTTAAGTTTTGCAACTTTTCATGCAATTTCTTGTACTCTTCTTCGCTTTGAGCATAAGTAATTCTTTGTAAAATGCTCAATATTATGTTTCTCTCAGTACTAGTGATACTCATTGCTTCCGTTGTAATGGCTGTTCTGAAACGTTTTAACACATGAAACAGACATAACTGGTGTGTAGTATCGGGAAATTCTTCGTAAAGAACACTTTTTTCCCCGAAATCTTTATCCGTTAAGAATGTTTTAATATTTATCCATTCAGGATTATTATCTTTAAACATTTGTACCATGTACTTTATAACTCCACTTGACTCCTCAGTAACCAAAAACACTGCACAAACATCACCTTCATTGTTACCATTCACAGACATAATTATGTATAAAGGCATATCTAGGTTGTTTAATTTGTATGTTGCATCCAATAAGAGCAGTTCTGGGTAAGCAGAAAAGCATTTTCTCATGTAAGGGGTTTGGTAATATATACCAACAAGCTCTTGATTTTCTGACACCGCAAGGTGCACAAAGCCATTATCTTGGGAAAGTATTTTAATAACATTTTCGAGGTCCGATTCAGAATAGCGACAACTGCTTTTTAAATTACTCAGGTCTTTCAACTGAATAGGTTTTCCAGTTTTTTCTTCTAAGTAGGACCTAACCAATTTTTTATTGCAGTTTAAATTCAAAAGATTAGTTGCTTCCTTTTTTTGTTCAATATCTAATCGCCTTTGTTTCGGCAATGATAGAAAAAAATCCTTATCAATGACATGATTGTGCTCCTCATTAATACTGACCACTTTCAGTCTTTGTCCATCGTCCGTGATAACCACTTTTATTTTCATTTGACAATTGTCTCTGAATGTGGCAGATTTTCTCAAACCCTTGCTTTGCGACTTGAACTGCTTACCTCCTTTTGAACACGCATAAATTATACTGTAATATTTCAGATCCAAATTACAAGACGCCAATTTTTTTGGACATACTGCTTTCATTCCTTGTATTGTTCTGCAGTCTCTTTTCCATAGCTGTACATGATTTTGCTGCTCATATTGTTCTATGAACTTGTGTAGTTCATTTAAGCTACTAAACTGTGGATAACTATCTGCCATTTCAAATAAAATCCTCCAAAGTCCGAAAAAACACAACACACGGCTACAATAAACACGAGACTCGAGATATCACTTCACAACGAATGTTACTTTTGTTATTATGCGTTAACTTAACGTAGGTAAAATATCAAAGCAAAGCTATAAGCCAAGTCCAATCCGTGTACAAAGAGATCCAAGTCAAATAAATATATCCAAACACAGTCCAAAAACACAGCCGAGTCAATAATTATTAAAATCCAAGTACAATAAAGAGATCCAAACAGTCAAAAAACACAGCCAAGTCAATTATTAAAATCCAAGTCCAATAAAGAGATCCAAACAGTCAAAAAAACACAGCCAAGTCAATTATTAAAATCCAAGTACAATAAAGAGATCCAAACAGTCAAAAAACACAGCCAAGTCAATTTTTAAAATCCAAAAACAAGAAGCACTACACAAACAACCTTAAACTGCAAACGCGAAAAACAAGTATGGCGCCAGCCGTGATAATGTAAAGCTATGGTGGTGACATTCAAACCGCTGCAACTTCAGGTTCGTTCCGAGACTTGCGGCTTTTTAGTGCGATTTTCTAGTAAACCGCTAGCGGCACACTAGACACTCCCTATTTTTTAATCCATCACGCAGTTTCCCGAATGGGGTAGGCAGAGAGTACGAATTTCCATTCTTTCCTATCCAAACAAACCTCTTTCGTTTCCTTCAAACGCACAACATTCCGCATACATGCTCTTCCATTCCTTTGGCTGTATTTATGTTAATAAAAAAATTTAAATAAAAAAAACTGTTTTCATCCTGCCATATTATCTATGTATATTTTTAAATAAATCTGATGGGTTCACTCGAAGTGAACACAAATACACTTTTGACATTTTGCATATTAAGCAGAGGCTTGTGTCATAAAAGTGGAAATGGTCAGCACCGGGATTCCAACTGTTGCAACTCACAACCTCCAGTACACTGTAGGTATGTATGAAAGCCTTCTACTCATACTGCTGGTCTACCAACCACTTTTGTCAGAGTTGTTACATTGTGGAAGTCTGGATTCACACTGATATAACAGAGAGTAGAATAGTATCATTCAAACTGACTATATGGAAAGATAGAAAATATAGCTTTAAGACAGAAAGTAATGAGATTGTTCCGAAAATGTAAAGAAAAGCAAACTACATCACTATCAAGTCAATCAAGTGATGATGTTGATGAAATGGAAATGGCTGTGATTGATTGCCAGCATTCACAGAGAAGACTAGTCTCAGAGAAGAAAAACAACGCTTTCATAGTTATCAAACATTTCGGTAATTATGAAGTTCCCGGGCTGACTCGATTTTTTTTATATGAAACACATTAATAAGTATTTTATTGTTACTATAGCTGACAATTGTAATTTTGTTATACAATTACATTATTGTTCAACAATGTTATTAATTATCAAATCCGTGCTCAGCGACAATTTAATATCATCTGTCAATGTCAATCGTCGGCTAAGCAAGTGTCAATTTTTAGTTATGATAAAATATTGTCTATGGAGATCTACGGACGCCGTACCAAATTTTTAATGTTTCCGTCTACGGCTCTAGAGGCACTTCCTAAAATAAATTATTATGGTGTTGCATAAAACTAATAAAAGCAAAAAAAATCGACAACACAATGATATTTCTGTATAACGTAATTTATTATTTTGATTCGATAAAACTGTTACTAACAAAGCATAAATAATTTTTTAAACTTTTTCTCGCGTTATTCAAAAAAGTATTTTATAAAAATATGCATCGATAATAAAATGGCATAAAGTCATTTTTTATTTTAAGGAGATAGAAGGTTCTTCAGTTATAAACCAAATATATTTAAATAAAAAAAACTAAATGAGAATACAAAGGTTCCTAGAAATTAATTTTCTTATCAGGGGGGTGAGTACGTAAGGGCTATAGCACGACTAACTACTTCCTAGTGTAGTTAGCGCGAGTACGTAACGTTATAAATGTAGTTAGTTGTGCGTTTCAGCATGGTTATTATGTAGTTAAGCCGTGGTTATGAGTAGTTAGATTGATGTGTGGTTAGTCGTGCTATAGCAAAAGTTACGTACTCACTACCCAGAATGGAATTGGAAACACATAATATACACGTTTTATACACGGTGTTAAGTTGGTAGTGGATAATCCGAAGCAGGGAGGTAGAGGACCTCAATGCCTATCGATTTGATCCCCATGTATGTTCAGCGATATTGGGTGGTTCAAAAGTTATTAACCTTTTTGCGAAATTTGAATAAAAACCAGATTTCTGACTAAACTACGTAACTGTGGCTAAACTATTTAGATTACGATCATGATTTTTTTTCTGGAAATAGTCCGATAGTGACCCATACGCAAGGTATTATTTCTATGTGTCAGCACCCTATAGCTTTTGTTCAAAAAAATTTTTTTCAAGAATTTTTTTCCAAGCAAAAATTTTCTAAAATCTTTCAAAGGCTCTAGACAAAAAATTTCACGGAACATTTTTTTCTACAAACTATCTTAAAAACTTCTACTATTCATGGAGAATCATCCCTGTTAATTTCATTTGGCTGAAATAATGGAATCATGCTAAAACGCTCTCATAACTTGTGCAAGTATCAATACTCAACATTTTTTCATTAACACACAGCCTTGTTATATGGGTGGTAAAAGCCAGTTTTTAAATTATTATTGGTACCTAAATGCATAATTTGATGTGATATTTAAATGAAATAAATTATTTGTTGAAAAAAAAGATAAAAAATATTGTTATACACTCTTAAACTATAATTAAAATGGTAGTACTTTAGAATAAACAGATGGTTCATTTGTTTAGCCTGAAACCAATATTTCTTGTTATTGTTCAATAATATTAGGTATTTATTTTTATAAAATAGCTCTAATTAAAACATCCAAAGGCGAAAATCCATCGGGTTTAAGCTGGGAACCTTAGGGGCTAGCTTTTGGACCCCCATGGCCACTCCTTTGGCATGGGTAAATTATGTCGAAAAACGTTCTCAATGTGGTCCCTTTGAATTATTACGGGACTTTTAAATCATTAAGGGGGTCCAAAGAAAATTAAAATCCATTTTAGGGTTCCCTAAAAACGTCAGGGGTCCAAGTAGAGGTTCAGTCCTAGAAGTAGAAAAAACATGCATATGATAATTGGTTGGCCCTGTGTTTGGACCCTCTAACGTTGTTAAGGAACCCCAAAAACGATTTTTACTTTCTTTGGACCCCCTTAATGATTTTAGAGTCCCCTAATAATTCAAAGGGACCACATTGAGAACCATTACATGAGAACATTTTTCGACATAATTTACCCATGCCAAAGAAGTGGCCATGGTGGTCCAAAAGCTAGCCCCTAAGGTTCCCAGCTTAAACCCGATGGATTTTCGCCTTTGGATGTTTTAATTAGAGCTATTTTATAAAAATAAATACCTCATATTATTGAACAATAACAAGAAATATTGGTTTCAGGCTAAACAAATGAATCATCTGTTTATTCTAAAGTACTACCATTTTAATTATAGTTTAAGAGTGTATAACAATATTTTTTATCTTTTTTTTTTCAACAAATAATTTATTTCATTTAAATATCACATCAAATTATGCATTTAGGTACCACAAATAATTTAAAAACTGGCTTTTACCACCCATATAACAAGGCTGTGTGTTAATGAAAAAATGTTGAGTATTGATACTTGCACAAGTTATGAGAGCGTTTTAGCATGATTGCATTATTCCAGCCAAATGAAATTAACAGGGATGATTCTCCACAAATAGTAGAAGTTTTTAAGATAGTTTGTAGAAAATATGTTCCGTGAAATTTTTTGTCTAGAGGCGTTTGAAAGATTTTAGAAAATTTTTGCTTGGTAAAAATATCTTGAAAAAATTTTTTTGAACAAAAGCTATCGGGTGCTGACACATAGCAATAATACCTTGCGTAAGGGTCACTATCGGACTATTTCCAGAAAAAAAATCATGATCGTAATCTAAATAGTTCAGCCACAGTTACGTAGTTTAGTCAGAAATCCGGTTTTTATTCAAATTTCGCAAAAAGGTTAATAACTTTTGAACCACCCAATATCGCTGAACATACATGGGGGACAAATCGATAGGTATTGAGGTCTTCTACCTCCCTGCTTCGGATTATCCACTACCAACTTAACACCGTGTATAATACAAAATTCTTATTTAAATGGGCATTCTTATTTAGATTCAAATTTACGCATTATTGTAAGCATTCTGTATAATATTTTTATATTATTTTCCAATTTATAAATATTAATTCGTTAATTTTTTCTAACGGGTGTTATGTGATAAAAGAAGGATAAAAGCACAGAATTCTATATAAAAATCTATGGATAAAAGTGAGTATGGGAACCATAGATAATATAATAGTACTGTAGTAATGGCAACAAAATTAGTAGAAGTGTCTTGTGGAGCATTTTCATCTGCGCGACCCAGAAATAATAAACAGTAGATTCATATCGGAGTATTAGTTAAATTGTTGCTTAATTTCATAGTTGGGGTTAATATTTACTGTTCTAATTTTGTTATGAGTTAAACCAATATCTTGTTTTGTGATTAGAATAGCGCAATGGCCGCTGGTGGCGAAGAACTGTGGAGAGAATGCGCATCTTGGCTAACAAGATGTGGCCTTCTTAGAGAAGATCATAAAGCCAATTGGCCTGAGAGCACCATTCATGATTTGGCATACACCCTTCGGGATGGAGTGTTGCTTTGCAATTTACTAAATGTGATAGATCCAGGAAGTATTGACATGAAGGATGTCAATCAAAGACCTCAGATGGCACAGGTATTGACATCCTGTTCTGGCAATTTAGATAACAGCCCATCAATGTTTTGAATGTGCAAACATCCGCCACCTCTAGTTTTTATTCAATTATATAAAATGCAACAATTGTGTTTACCCTATTTGTTCTTGAAGCAACTTATTGTAATAATTTTTATGAACTAAACCTGGCAAAAGTCTTATTAGATTATACATCAGTTTGTTGCATTTATTTATCTTTCAAGATTTAGTGACTAAAATCATGATTCTATAAATTAAATGACAGCTATTAATTATCAGCAATTATAAGACACATTGATCATAAAAATATTCTACATTTGTTTCATATTCAAGCACAAAAATGTGTAAAAACTTATAATAAAAAAGTATAGTGCATTCTGCCAAAAAACCTAGATGCTGGGGTTTGTTATGTTGAATGAGTTGATGTTCCCTTCTTCATTGGTAGTTGCAATTTATGATACTGAATATTATGTTGACTGTTATATGTAAATTTATGAGTTCAGAACATTATTAAAATAACTGAATTTTAGAGTTAGGGAAATTTTAATTTTTTAACATTATTGAACCCCCCCCCCCCCCCCCCCCCCGAGATGCACCGTAACGCTCTTTGTTACCCCTCTTCCCATTCTCTAAACGTTGCCTAGCGCACATATTATAACTATGTATGCCTCAAACCACAATTATTACTGGAAATTGGAAATTCACTAAATACCGCCGGTAATACAATAGTAACGTTTTACAAGAAAACCCCCCCTCTCCCCCATGTTGCGTTACGTAATACTTGAACACTCCCTTATGTAGATAAATAATATCCATGAATCATACATTTCTAGTTTCTTCTTCTTCTTACTCTTGATATAGATCCGAGGATCTGTTTTTTTCACAATGAAGTTTCCTGGGACGCCGAACTCCAACTATCCTTCCATCTTTTTGGAGGTCTCCCGGTCTCTTCATTTGTAGAAATATTTTGACTAAAAATTATTGTAACCTTTCAGTTTCTTTGTCTGCGCAACATCCGTGTCTTTCTGAAGGCCTGTCACGAACGGTTGCAGATGCGTGAAGTTGATCTATTCGACCCCTCAATGCTATTTGATTTGAGTAATTTTCATAGGATTCTTTGCACATTGGCGAAGTTAAGTCAAACGCCAAAAGCTTGTTCTAAAGGGATTGAGTAAGTCAATTACGTAAATTTAAATTTGTTTATTTTAAAATCTTTAAGCACTTAAATTTGTTTAAATAAATTTAGTGTAAATAAAATACATACATGCTTTAAATTATTTGTAAGATGTAAAATATACATATAAGTTTTATTGTTTTTAAATGTGTTTGACGTTAAAATATCCATAGAAGTTTTATTGTTTTTAAATTTCTTTGACGTATAATATCCATAGAAGTTTTACTGTTTCATTTTAATTGCAGGAGTTTCACTGCTCAAAGATCACAGTCGCAAGAAGATATTTACACTGAATTGCAAACAATGTAAGTTCCATTCGTTTTCATAGTTCATACTGTACGGATTTTCATGATATGCTTGGATATATTGTAAATTTCAATGATCAATGTAATGCAATAGTCTATAATAATATGTTTAATATTAGGACTGAACTAATAGACTCTGACTCAATGTTACTGCCGATGGATGAGTCACGAACACCAGATTGCAATGCTAGTGTCAACTATCCGTGGGTTCAATTCAAAATCCCAAATGTTGCTCCGAATGAAAAAAGGGTTGAGGCTATTTACGAAGATCTCTGCTACGTTCACGTGCCGGCCATCAGACCAGAGGTTCCTTGACTCTTTCAAACTTCTGTACATAAGACGCTTGTTTTAGTTTGATTTTGTAGATGGTATCGGATGCCCATGGTTATTTTGTTTTTTCATTTGCCTATTTTCAATTTGTGTACATTCAGCATGGCCGATGACTTTATTTTTGTACTAGGGTGTTCATTTGATTTGTTTGTTTTAGTACGTAGTATTTGTTATTCCATTAATGGATTTTCATTAGTAGCTGAGTTTATGTACTTACAGAATATGCTCATTTTGTATTCATCTCCTTCATTTTTGTTCATGGACACTTCAATTAGAATATATTTTGTGTTACATTAGATTTAGCTTGATTCATTTGGGTTTTTCCTTTTTTTTTGTTCTCATGGTGTATTTTTTTTTTATTTCCTCTCTTTACTAGAGTCCCTGTTTTTTTTTTTCAGAATCTCGTTCCATTTCGTCTTCCACCATACGGCTTTCTCCAATTTGTTTTGTGTAACTGTACCTCTCCCTACCATTTGAAATTTGATCTGTCTGTTCAAAGAAGACGGCTTCAATTATTATTTTTTGCCAGTTATGACCAAAATTTGTAACTTTTTAAATTCTCATCACGGGTGACAGGAGACAAGAGATATTTTCAAAGATGGTCTCTAGTATTATTTGACACATCCATCTCTCATTTTTTTTTAATGTTTGCTTCGTCTTAAATTGGACAAAAAAGGATGCTTTTGAGGAATTTAACGAATATTTAACAACTAATGACTTAAACAATTCACTACTGATGTTCGATTTTTAAATGGAACAAACCACTACTGGCTTACGACCGTCTTCTAATGTTATTTCGAAGTTCGTGTGATTGATCACTTTACGTTAACATCGTTCGCCATTAGGTGGTAATGTTTAAATCTCCGAAACTTCTAATCATGAAAATTCTCGACATGTTCAACATGTCGTAAAATCCCATGTATACAACGAGTAGATATTTAATAATTAATGAAATATAGAGATAAAAGTTGGAAATTATTGAGAACAAGAGAGCAACCAGAGGAATTTGTCAATTTGTTTATTCGAAGGCTAGAGATTATTGCCATGTGATCTTGTCTAAGGCATAAATATCTCCAATTTTAGTTGTCTTTGCTTTTAACATAATGATAAACTACCAATTAATTATTTTATGCAGATCTTCAATTTTTAATGGTTGAATCGAAATTTGAGCCACTTTTAGGTACCTTCTACTTCTGTTTCGAAGGCTTGCTGTGTGTGAATACTTTTAACTGTAACCGTGGTCACTATATGTGGATAAAATTTTAAATCCCCACTCCAATTTGCCCTCCGGCAACATTCGAACTCATGTCTCGATTTAGGTCTGTATTGGTTGGAAGTTGTGGAAATGATAGCTTTTATATTACCTCTAGTATAATATTGTTTGCTTTGAATTTAATTTTCATGCTTTATTATATTAATTGAATTATTTTCCACATTCACTGTTTGACGCACACCCGCCTGATTGACAATAGTGCCGCCTCGCCCAGACGTAAAAAGCCTGCAGTGGATCCAAATGACGAAGATGTCAGTGAATATGACAGTTATTGCACACGAATCAGGGAGGAGGAACTGTACCATGATTTGTGTGTGCTGCAGGCTGCTAGAACGCAGATATCAAATAGCACTAGTCACTCTCGTACCGCTAAGAGATCTCCGCTGCGTTGGACATCCGTGTCCAGTGCGGGAAGAGAAGCTACGCATGCTGTATGTTTTTTTTTTAAATTTTATTTCATTTGCTTCTGAAATTTTTTTAATGCGTTTTTGCACAGAAACCTTTGTTTGGTCAGCAACGATTATTTATCTATGAACTGTTGTTGTCTTTTAGTCAAAGATTTTACTTGTAAAGGCCCCAATTCACTATGAGATTGGTATCGATACATGAATCAAGCATCAGTATATTGATACAAATCTCACTGTGTCTTTTTCAGTATCAGATGATATCGCTGTCTGTATGACTGAAACTTCGATACCGAACTCTGAATAATGAAACTGATACTTGTTGATGTTTTTATTTTACTACCAATATATGAATTTTTTGCTTGTTTGGAATGTCTGATAATGCAACTGCCACTGCATGGCAACTGCACAGATATGGCAGGCAGCACCACTTTTGTTTCTTGAACTGATGTTTCCTGACTGTCAACGTTTAGGGAACAGTTAAAACATGCATACAAATCTCAGATACATGGATTGCCGCCTGGATGGTCACGGTATACTGATCACAATGTGAATGGGGCCCTTTAAGTATTGGTAATCTAACGAGGTTTCTGTGTATAATATTTTGGTTTTGCTATCTATAGATTAAAAATTAAACGTAGTTGCTGTTTTACATTATTATATAGATCACTCATCTATTGAATGAAAACCTACTTGACGAGTAAGAAAATAAATTGACTTTTGTTGATGTAATGATTTGTATTCCAGTTGGCTACTTCGTCTCACAGCTTAGAGAAGCGTGATTATGTGATAAGAGAGTTAGTGGACACGGAATCTAATTATGTTGATGTGTTGGGAAAGATAGATAACTTTTTTTTGAAACCATTGTCTTCCATTATGAAACCGCAAGATGTACAGTTGATATTTTTTGGAGTAAAAGTAAGTTATCATCCTTGTTAAATATTTAGATGTAACTGCGTGGACTAAAATTGACATATGACTCATATTTTCCATGCGGCAAGGATTTAATAAAAACTTTACCTCATAAATTTTCCATTCAAAATCAAAATTATGTTGATTTTATATTGCTAATGTGGACCTTAAAGTAACCAATTATTTGTGTTTTAACCCAATTTGTGCGGGTATTTTCGCAGTGGGGAAATTTTTCACAAAATTTCGTGCAAATGTGAGACATGTGTTAAAACGCGAAAAAAAATCAGAAATAATCTTTATAATTTGATATTTTTTTCTGTAATTTGTCTAAAAATGTATTCTCCACATCTTTAGTAGAAATGACCCTGGTGTATTTTATACACTTTAGTTTTCATTGTTTAGATATATCGAACTGCTTTTAAGTATTTAATTATACTAAGAACATTTCATGAAAACTCCAGAATCATATCACACTCATCTCTAGAGTCCATGGTCATGATTAATTATACTCAGTTACTTCTCTTGCCCTTCCCAACTGCCTATGTTGCTTCTAAAAGTTTTTTATGTGACATATGAATACCACAAGGTGAGTTAGTATAAGCTCATTGTAATATTATGGCCTGCCCTCTACCGCTAATCTATAGTACTAGTTAAAATTGTCTTTTTTTTTAGGATTTGTTTGAAACTCACAGTGGCTTCCTCGCTCAAATACGCTCGGCCACTTCTCTGTCGGGCACACCTGAAGGCAGCTCCCACTTCTCCAGCACCAATCTCCTCCCCTCACCCGGCAGCAATGGTGGTATACATGTGAAACTCGGAGATGTCTTCCTCACGTGGAGGGAAAAATTCCTTCTCTACGGCGACTATTGTAGCAACCTAACTGCCGCTCAAGAAACTCTCAAGAACCTCATGCTGAAGGACGACGTGTTTTCAAAAAGACTGAATGTGAGGATTTTAAGTATTATTTTTTGTACATTGCTTTTGCTTTCAAATAGCAAGTGAAATTGTCGTATTATGAATTGATTTTGAAATACTAGATAAGTAGGTAATTCGGAACAAAATTTTCAAAATTATATGTCACAGTTTTGTTTGAGTTATAGAGGTGGAGAGACGTTATCGAGAAAAAAAATCAACGACAAAAAATCTTTTTTATAAAATGAATCTGTGCTCTCTCAAAGTGAACACAAATAGACTCTTTCACAGTAAGCTACTTAAAGCTTATGTTGTGAAAGAGGAAGATGGTCAGTACCTGGGATCGAACCCACTACCTCCGCACGAAACAGTATGAAAGTCGCCTTCGTAACCGCTAGACCACTTCGTGCATTGCAGATAGTCTTAGAAATGTACTTTTTGTTGCATTTACGAGTAGGATTTTTGAGCCAAATTTATTATTTGAATGGTTTCTTTATTTTAAGTCTTGTCTCTTTTCATCTTGTTGTTTGAAATGATTATTGAAAGCGAGATAGTATAATAGTTGAATGGGGTATAATGTGGTTATGTTGATTTTAGAAATGCCAAAAAGAGCATAGTGATGGAAGGATACAATTAAGAGACATTCTATCTGTCCCAATGCAGAGGATACTTAAATATCATTTACTCTTGGATAAGCTCGTGCAAGAAACCCCACCAGTAAGTTCTCTATTTGTTTCATTCATATCACTTACTTAATCTATGTTCCGGATGATGAGATTTATTTGCCGTGTTTTTTCTCCTCAGGGTCATGATGATTTTCGAAGTTTAGAAAGAGCCAAAGAAGCGATGGTGGATGTCGCCCAATATATTAACGAAGTTAAACGAGATAGTGAAGTTCTAGTCTTATTACATAATGTGCAGGTATTTCATCCTCATTTTTATACGCTAATATGTGCTTAAATGCCTCCTCACCCTTTGAGAGTCCGCACAGCTTCTTTAATCTTCAGAATCCCATTGAGAGTCCGTACAGCTTCTTTAATCTTCAGAATCCCATTCAGTGTCTGTTATATCACAGTTTTGTAACTAAAAGGCGATTGTTTCTATCAAAACAGTACCTACTCACTTCGAGCTTTGCATACCTTCTTCACCTTTCTGGCAACCCTTCAACTTATCACCTCTGTTATGCACTGGGTTCCTAGGAAGCGCTCCGTCTTCTGGTGAGACTGTTGTCATTAAAAAAATTTTATGTCACTATGTTAACGACATAGATAATGTTCTGAACTGACACATTCACCGCTGTTTATAGCAGTACCCTATTCCTAGAAAAACAACCATTAGAGTCAGCTGTTCTTGTCCTAAGGTTGTAAACTCTATGGTTCCTGGTGTCTTTTTCCGTTATGCCGTTGCTCTGGAGAATTGTGTTGAATTGCATCATCCAGTTTCTCTTCAGTCTTCCTCTATATAAATGACAGAAAATCTACCAACATTACCTGATTCACCTTATGATCTGATGGTCTTCGTTTTACGTGCCCATACCATTTTAATTGAAATTCTGCATTTTTATTACTGGGATAAAACCCACAACCTCCACACAAAACATTCCGAAAGCCGGCATCTTAACCGCAGGCTACCAACTTTTTATTATTGTTATTTGTAATGGGCAGGCAGCTCAAGCTGATAGATACATCTAGTCTGTTCATAAACTGATTAACACTAGTAGCAGACACAACACTCTCAGGCAATTCATTCCACACATCAACCACTCTGTTACAAAGTGCATGCTTTCTTGGATTGCATTTTAAACGAGATTTGCTCAACTTTAGGTGGTGTCCTCTGAGGTTTTCATTGACATTCTTTTGAAATAATATACTTATGCTCCAAATCAGGCACATTGTAGTATCCAGACAAAATCTTAAATGTTTCCATCAGGCCACCTCTTGCTCTTCTCTCCTGTAGTGTGGATAACTTCAAGATCTTTAATTCCTCTGGATATGCTAGGTTTTTAAGTGCCAGTAATATGTCAGTACTTCCACTATATATGTATGTCAGTAACTCTCAGCCTGCTACTAATCATGAGCTTTTGATTATATATTGGAGCGATAATCTTAAGTACTACCTAAGATTAGCATTTCTGCTGTTTCAAGTTGCCTAGTGATAATCCAACATTCAGAGTCATGCATAATAATTAGGGGTCTGTAGATATACCTACTTATCCAATGTTAATGTTCCAATATTTATTTGCAGGAGAGTATTCTGAATTGGGATTTGCCAGCGGGAGCCAAGTTATCTGATTATGGCAGACTTCTTTTAGACGGTGAATTAAAAGTGAAAGCCCACGATGATCTGAAAAATAAGTCGAGATACGTTTTTGTGTTTGATAAGGTGCTTGTTATGTGTAAGATTGTAAAGGTCAGTATAATTACGCAGACTTATAATAATTGAATATACTAGCGGGTTTATTCCGTTAGAATTCCGCTAAAACTTAGAATCCTCGAAAAATTTTATGAAAAAAGTGTGTTTAAACCGACAGTATGCTAAAATTGCCATATATCTTCAGAGTGAACCATTTTTAGGTCTAAACAACACTTCAAATTGTTTTCTCAGATAATTTAAAAACGCAGTAAATAATCATCTTAATAATAATTAAGAATATTATTTTTGTCTCTTCTATCATTTATAACAACAACAAACAAACAAATCTCCCTTTGAACTCCACTCAGGAGCATAGGGAGGCATCAAGAGCTCTCCATTGCACTTGTAGGCGTTCGTGGCTCATTGTGCCTTTTCTGATCAGTTGAGATTTAAGGACGTGAAGTGGTCAACCTCACGGTCCCGATCTGATTTTTCGATTTCCTGCCTCTTACAGGATGCTCGAAAAATCAGCAAAAAGAGCAGAGGTGCTATTATTCCCCGGCAACCTCACGGCATATATTACTGAAATAACTTGCAGCTTGCAGCTAAATTCATTTCAATCAATTTGTTATGGAATATCACTCGGAGTATAATATGAATTCATTAGCAAAATTCTAGTTGAAGAAAACACACCTACAGAAATGACTAGTAGGTGTGTTTTCTATGTTTCAGTATCAAATAATGTTAAAATATGTTTTTATTCTTGTGGCAGGAAAATCAATACTCATTTAGGGAAGTGTTAAAGTTGGACGAATGGAGTGTGGACCAGGGCACTGGGCACAGAAAAGGAGAAGGCGGTCGGTGGGCAGCGCGATGGTATCTAGTAAGTCGGATGCAAAGAAATGCCCTCACATTATATGCCAGATCGGAAGATGCCAGAAGAAGATGGATAGCTGCTATCAAAGAAGCCCTGTAAGTTTTATATTTCCTTTTTCTTACATAATTTCCTAATTACTTAATTTATATGTAGCAGTACAAATTGAAGACTTGGGTGTGAAACTTTACAGCTTTGCAAACCAAACAATTTCACATTCTCGACAGAAGTGAGTTGTATATTATAAATGAAGAGCAAATCCAAATTTTAAATACTATCTACTAAATTTTAAAAACTATAAGCTGATCTAGAAAGAAAGACCCTTTGCATACATTTAGTGGAAACAATCAAATGTTAAGACATAAGTCGGTGTAATCTAAGACAAAGGAATTCTTCTACTGTTGGTTCAAAAAGGAACTTTAACTTACTAGTTAAAGTTCCTTTTAAAATTTAAAGACTTGACTTCATCAAAAATATTCCAGCTAAAATTTGAAATGTCAAAAAAATATTTTAAAGTTGGTAGCAGTTGGTAATGTTACCATGGAAAAGTATGGAAAACATAGGTTGTGTACTAATATTTTCGCGGAATTTCTGTTGATCTGTCAATTTCATTTCTCAATAGAGCATCAAAGTGCCGTTTTTTTGTGTTAATTTATTATTATGGTTTATGAATTAGTAAACGAAATCTGTAAACAATAATATTCTTCCCGTTTTGCTATATTTTCCGCCCTATTTTTGTCCACAGTGTCACCGCATACAAAATGTTTATCTTTGTGACAGAGAAAGCACCACGAAATTTTCTATGAACTCGGGTGGTAAAAATTTGAACTACCTAAAGTCAACTTTAACTAAAAATAATAATCAATAACGGTACTTTAGCTAAAAGTCGTTTTTAAATGTCATTTTGTTGTTATGAAACCTTTTATTTTTTAAAGGGAGTTTAAAATCTCCTTTATTTTTTATGAAACCGGCCGTTCGTGTGATCACTTTATGTTAACAATGAGCACAAGAATCTAGATATATGTAAAGGAATTTGTTAGCTTACATCCAGCTTTCCTCCAAGATCTGAGTATCTACCTTTATTGTCATGTGATATCAAGATTTAATTGAGTTTGTATGTTTCTTTCAGAGACAATATGGAACCTGCAGGCTGCAGCAGTACCGATCACAAGTTTGTACTGCACACATTTGAAAAGCCTGTTACTTGTAGTCACTGTTCTAAATTTCTCAAAGGGAGAATTTTTCAAGTGAGTTGTTATACACTAATGAAATTCTATTTTATTTAGCTAACTTGGTGTTTGTGATAATGACACACCTTCAATAACCCTGATAATCATTTGATGGGATTATTGTGGCTGTCAAAAACTATGTCTAGTTGTATTTATAATTTTACTGTATGTAGGGAAACAAATACATAAATTGTTTCAATTAGATATTGCACTGAATCTCAAACATTGGATATTATATTATGTATCTGATAAGTATCAACTATCTTAATTAACATTGAATGTAACTTTTGTCATATATTTATTTCCCATTATATAAAAAAAATCTGTTGTAATTATTATATTGTATTGTTGTAAAAATAAAATAAATAAATAAAAAAAATAAAAAAACTAAATAAATAAAAAAAAAAAATGATGATAATAGTGGTATGATTTGTTTTGCAGGGCTACCGGTGTTCTGTGTGCTGCAACAGTGTACATAAGGCGTGCATCATCCTCTCTGGCAGGTGTGGCTCTGTGCCTCCCGCCCTACCCCCACCTCCGCCCCCCATGCAGACCTCACCCGATGACGCCTTGCATTATTACATGTGGTCAGTTCTATTTTATCTATTCTTTCATTGTTCAGAAATTTATAGGTGACATACTTCAGAGAGTGACAATCAAGGCATTGGTTAATCTTTTTGACCGTCACATAATACATTAATGGCACAGTCCAAAGATGAAATTGAAATATCCAAGTTCTTCACCTCTGAACCATGTACCAGATAACAAACAGCCCATGTCACAATAGCTTCATTTAACCCATTTCTGCTCACTGTAAATCAAAACTTAATAATTTGTACACGCTTTTGTCAGCGAATGGCCAAATTTTTTACCTTGCTTTCTTCCAAGACGAACGATTATTCTAAATTATTACATTAATAAAACATTTAGGTATAGAAAGAGTAGTATATTTTTAGTCATCCTGTGCCATCAGACATGCTTCTGTGGGATTTGTAAAATCTACAAAGGTATGTACATGGTGTCCTGTTCAACATAGTAGAATATATTCACTTTTTATGTCATAGATATCTTTTTTTAACTGATTGAGTCTTTCATTGAACCGAAGTGTTGTGTTCTAAGGCTTGCATTTTTTTTTATTAAAATCTAATCTGCGCTCACTCAAAATGAACAAAAATACACTCTTTCACAGTAAGCTACTTAAGGTAGACTCCCATGCTATTGCGATAACGCCATATTTCTATGCTACATCTATGATATTGTAATAGGACAAGAGTACATTTATAAGGGGCCATCGATGACTGTCAGCGCAATATAGCCTAGTCACACGCTATGATCATAGAAAATTGACAAATATATGGCGATATTGCCATAGCGTAGGAGTGTATCTTTAGAGCTTGTGTCGTAAAAGAGGAAGATGGTCGGCACCTGGAATCGAACCCCCGACCTCCGTACGAAGCAGTATGAAAGCTGGCGTCGTAACCGCCATGCTACCAACCACTGTGAAATTTATCTTTATAGTTAGTTTAATTAGGTTAGGTTAAGTTATAGAAGATTTTATTCCAAAAAACCCAGTTTCATCATACATCCATATACACAAAACAGTGCATTTGCATAGTTTTTGCTCAAATGTTACTCCCAAATACTTAATTGCATCACCGAGCTATTAAATTTTACCAATAGTTATCCCCCCAATTATGGAATAGGCTTATACTTACAGTGAATGTATGTTCTTTGTGAATGTTGTATTGTTTTATATCTTGACTGATTTCAAAATTTCAATCCCATTATTTTTCCAAAATTTCTATTATACAACTAAAACATTGTTGTCTTTGATATTCTATTGTGTTTTTTATCTTGACTATTTTTGGAACTACAATTTCATTCAATTCTCTAAAATTTATATTTTAACAAAACCGTTATTGGTGTAATATTATGTTTTTTTTTTCTAATTTTGTACGACATTATGTAATGTATAACATGTAAAAGGCCTAGGCCGTGTATATTTATTTATTATTTATTTATTTTATTCCCAAAAAATACAAAAAAAAACATAAGCATTTTACAATGTGTGTATATATATATAATTTGTATAAAGGGTTTATTACCTCACTAGACGAGAGTCTGTGCTGAGGCAATACTACTTAATATAAAAAGAAAAAGAAACCATGTACCCATCAACCATATATGAAGTTTTCAACTTGCATTAGAAAATCGCAAATACAGAATAAGCACGCACACAAAATAGAACACACATACATTCATAAAGTCTTTTCAGCACACTTCACAAGCATCATCCATCACCAATTTAACCATTCGTAACTGCAAAAAACAAAAATAATAACTACTACGCAACACGTCGTCCAACTCAGAAGTCCCTATCTTAAAATTTGCATTAGCGCACTCTCCGATTCGTCAATTCCAACCCGCATCAGCCATTGGTTAACTAGCCTCTTCAAATTCATAAATAAATAAATATCTTAACAGAAGCAATTGATTCTAGGTTTGTTGGGGAGATGGGGAGAGAAACAGCCACCTCTTGTTTGGAGAGGAGAGTGGACGGAACATTCTTGTTGCGCATCAGAGTGCAGCCCACGCATGGACCCAATGATACCCACTATGCTCTAAGTTTGAAGTAAGTATATACCTAATATAATGAATACTCAAAAATGGATATGGTCAATATCCTAGCGCCATCTATGCAACGTCTCATCATTACATCTCTAATATAAAAGAAAGTTGGGTTAGTGCCAACACTTATAACTCGAGATCGGCTGCACAGATTCTTCCCATGTTTGATTTATTGGATTCTTCTCCGCTCCGGGTAACAGAATAAATAATAAAAAGTTGAATAAATCGATAAGAACTTATGTAAAATATGATATTAAAGTTAGTATGGAACGGGTTCGCCAACGGTTGGGGAAATAGGGAGATGTCTGGTAGATTGATATTTTGGTAGAAAGATTCTATAGACCAATGTTTTCCCTATTTCTCCACAGATGGTGGTATAATGATTGAAATTAAAAATATTGTTAAGGCATTTTTTATGGTACTTTTTCAAGCTTTTTTATAATTTGTTAACATCTATAATTATTATAAAAGAAAGTCGGGTTAGTGCGAACACTTATAACTCGAGATTGGCTGAACAGGTTTTTATCGTGTTTAGTTTACTAGATTCTTCTCCACTCCGGATAACAGAATAACAACTATTAAAAAAATCGAAAAATGAATGGAAAATAGTATGAAATAATAATTATAATATTAAAGTTACCAAAATCACTCGATATCGGGTGGAAGGCCTCAACAAAAAAAAAATTAAAGTTAGTATGGAACGGGTGAGTTTGAGTGCTTTTGAAATAACTGATTCATAATAACCACATAACTTTTGATTTTTTTACAAAGAGTAGTCATGTGTATAGTGGAAATAAAATACGCACTAAACGCCAAAAACTTCATTTAGAGATAATCTAATAAAACTGATTTTTCCCCCATACAGACATAGTAATATGATGATTTTTGGATCTGTATTTTTACGCCTTTAAACCATCGATATGGACTAAGTGCAATATTTAGGCTATTGGCAATGGTTTATAGAACATTTCCTCATACTCAAATAATTTTTTTAGTTTTTGGCGTTTAGTGTGTATTTTATTTCCACTATACATGTATGTTAGCTATGTTATGTTACCCAGCAATATTTTATTGACTTCAAGGCGAGACGAAGTTCGATGGGTCAGCTAGTTTAAAAATATTGTTTCTACCAATAAGTTTATCTCTGTAGACCTATTATGATGGAATTAGTATGGCTTCTGCCAGTGGTATAGGTTTCACACCAAGCCAGTCTTCCAAACAGCATTAGAAGACTGCCATTTAAAATCTATGATTTCATTTGCCCATAATTTTCATCATGCAGCAAACCTTAAAATAGTATCAAAATATTTGCAATTGTTATGAAATATTTCTGATTGGTTACAGAACTGACAATACCGTGAGACACATGCGGGTGTGCCGTCGTCCCATTGACTCTGTGCAGCACTACTTTTTGTCCGAGACCAGATTTTTTAGAAGTGTTGTAGAACTAGTTTCATATTACGAGAAAACTAGTTTAGGAGAGAACTTTTTTGGGTACGGTTGACCTCAATTTTTGACGTTTTTCCGAAAAGTAAGTTTCGGAGTGTAAAATTAATTTATTATTATTTTTAAGGTTAAATGTTGTACTGAGATGGCCGTATAGACGCGTGGTGGCCATTGCAACGCACGACTTTAGACCTTCGGATGCGGGACAGTTACCTCTAAGGACAGGATCTAAAGTGTTGATACTAAGCAAGGAGGGTGATTCTCGCGGTTGGTGGAAAGGACGGCATTTAGATAGGGTGAGATTTCAAATTAATTCCTACCACTCTTGTATAATAAAATTGTTAAGTTATTATTATACTAGCTGATTAATAATAATGATAAGTTTATTCATTTTTATAACATTTACAATGAAACAAAATAAAAGCATACAAAGAATATACAAAAGTGGTTTTGTTTTGCCACCTCACTAGGCATAGCCTGTATCGAGGTTGGCAAGCAATTAAATAAACTAATGAAAAACATTAAAACATAAAATATTGAATAAAGGATGAAAAACATTCAATCAAGTAGTAACAAAAACATAAGATATAATCAAAAGTCAGATAAACAAATATAAATTATAGGTACATGAATCGATAAGAAGCCAGAAGTCAATATACAGAAAAAGAATTTGCCAACAGACGCTATACACACAACAAAGCAAACAAACAAGAAAGTCACACAGAAAAACTACAGTTTCGGTAATAAAAATAACATTATACAGCAGCAGAATTCACCCATCAATAACGAAAAAAATAACATTTAGTATGCAAACGAGACACAAATATAAATTAAAATTAAAATAAATTTGAATTTGATGAAGTCCTCAATTACAAGTTTAATCTATGTTCGCCGCTTCATAAGCTCAAGTCATGGTGATAAGATGTAAGCAATCATAAAATAAACAACTAAATAAATATGTAATTAAGCCAACATAAATGAAGAAGGTCATCAGAAGAAAAAGATCCAGAATATTACAAATTTGATCGGGCACAGGATACGACATCTTGCATGCAAACATGCGCACAGACTCTACACAATCACACCAACCGTTCACTCACATACTTCTCGATCTCAACCACACCTCTGTCAACCAGCAATGCAACCAGATGTCTATCCGTCAAAGGCCATTGGAACTTTATAAACTCGTCTGCATTAAATGAAACTATTTATTAGATTGAATCCATAAGAATTCCGCTAAAGTTTTGAATCCTCCAAAAACTATATGAAAAAAGTGCATTTTAGCTGAAATTTCTGATAAAATCATCATAATTTCTTTATGATGAAACTGTATGTTAATAAATTAAATTTGTTTGCGAAAAGCATATTTGGAGGCTATCAGAGAATTTTAACATCATTTGATTGAAATCAAATAAAATAACTATGGAATGTCGCTTGGGCTTGGTATACATATTATAGTATTTCGGTAGAAATCATATTGTATATTTCAACAGACGGCAGCAACTGTCAAACAATAATTAAAGATTAACAATATGCAAACATCAAGACACGTTCAATATCTGTTGCAAACATCAGATGTTTGCAACAGATATTGAACGTGTTTTCATAAGAATCGCGTCCACCATGTGGTCTAAAAAGTTGATAGCATGCGCTAATATTGTTAAAATATTGTATGATATGAATGTAATATGTCGAGATTAATTACAAAAAGTCACAAGATGACTTGTGTGGCGCCATCTAGTAAATTTCATCGACAATTCGAGGTAATCGAGTCGGTAAAAAAGAAATCTTACTGAAAAAAGATGGTTGCTTTCAAAAATTTCTCTCTAAAATCAATAGATGTCGCAGATGGTCACAAGGGAGACATTACTACCTGGTTTCTCTCGATCCCTGACAAGCCGCTCGCAGCCCAGTGCTAGCGATGGCATACACTCGGACATCGTCAGAGTGGCCTTGGTTCGAATCCCCAGCGTGGCACTGGGAGAAATATTTGAATCAGTGTACTTAAATGGTGAACATTGTATACGTAAAAAGTGATCACAACTAAACCAGCCATCATGATTGATGAAGGTCGTAAGCCCTAATGGTACACATACTAACATCGAAATAGCACTCATACAAATGTGATGTTTGCAACAGATATTGAACGTATTTTCATTAAAGATTAAGTTACATTTTTAATTTTTTGTTTATTTCAGCATGATTCTCAATCCGGATATTTTCCAAAGAACTGCGTGCGAGAGGATCCCGAGTTTCTTGGAAACGTGGACTGATGGGAACCTGACGCAATCCCACCGTACATGAGCGCCGATTACTTCACGACATTCTGCACTATTGACGTTCTCTCGGTGGATGATTGAACTTCGTACCAAGCCTATGGTTGGATAGCTTTATACAAAGACTGTTCCGTAGTAGTACCACAGCTGTGTGCTAGGAGCGAACCACGTTTGTACGTAAACCATATGGAGACTCTGTGTTGTGTTTATCAGGTGGTGCTAATATAATACATTATTATTATTATTATTGCTCAGAGCTCTAAAGAGAATCTCACAGCTTCGTACAATCATCGTCTTTTTGTTTCGCATGTGTTGGTGTGACTGCGAGGAATCTGATTGGCTGTATTTGAATAGGGAATAATGACTGATGTGACGATGATGCTAATAGGAATTAAAAGGTTTCATACATATTTTTGCTGATGGTAATACTTTCTAAGATGTTGAACAAACATTCTCTTCTTGGGGGAAATTAAACTTCATTACTTTTTCACAGATGTTTTGTAGGTAGACGGTTTTAATATCAGGCCTCGGAAACCTATGACTGTTTGATGATTTCAAATGGTCCACTTTAGTTTCACAAATAAAGTTTTTTATATATTTTTTAAATATTTGTGGATGCGGGGAATAGAGCTATTTAGGGTGTGTACACAGAAACAAGCTTCTCCATCATCTAAGATACAGTTTATCAAAATAGATTCGGTTTACAATGAGCGGCACTTCATTTTGTCATACGGTAACACTGGATACGTAAGCGCTGTAGAAAAGTGAAATCATATATGAATTATTGACACATTGCGTCAGTGTTACCAGTATGAAAAATATGCAATTCCAAATTTATCCGAGACCAACTGAATTTTGACAGCCCGTAAATACTTTTTTTCTCTGATGCTGCTATCTAAACTAGTCCCTCAAGTTTTTTTAGCCACAATGCTCTTTCTTTCAATACCTTTAGTTATTTTATTCTTGGACCCTCCCCTTGGATTCAATGGGCAAAATGAGCAATATGGGCATGACTGGTGAACGGAGGTTGGATAAATCTGCTTTTTATAAATACACATAATATTCTCATACTCAATTTTGTTATAATTTGCACTTTATACATGACTTGTTTTTTTTTTACGCAACGATCACATAGTTAAACAGGTGCTCACCATTCACATGATTTATTTCTTACGCTTGGAATTTATTTCTCAAAATGTACAAATTACTTTTAGCTATTTTGTAAATATTTTATTTTGTTTTCTTTTTAAGAATCAAATTATTTTTGTAAAGTGTTGATTTGTTTTTATAAAAATGTTTTTTTTGTTTATATTTCAAATATTTATATTAGCATATAAGAATATAGAGATCTTTATAACGCTTTGTATCTACTTTTTAAAATGTATTTTTTTATTTAGAACTGATTTTACATTGATGATGCGCAATTATTATTCAACGCATCGCATGGAAAAACTTTGAATATATATTCAATGTATTTTAATGCGATGCTTTGTTTGTTTTTATAATCATGGGAATTTTTTACTTCAAGACAAATTGTTGTTGTATTAATCATTTTGACTAATCATCGATTAGATTTCATCCACTGTAGATATTGGAACATCCGTAAATGGTGTAAAATTTGCATGTTCAATGTTTCACTTCTCTTCATATAAATAAACCCACTTGTTCTGTGTCAAGGTGCTTTGAAATATCTCTACACTTTGGGTCACTGATTGACAATTATTTTATCATGAATGGTTGAATATGACTAATGTGCAATTAGAGAGTGTGGAAATAATTCTTTTATGACGCAGCATTTGATGTTAAATAATTAATTAGTGTATGATAGATATTTTACCGTACTATTACCCCTATTCGCTATCAGATCCGCTAAAATTAAGAATCCGCCAAAAAAGTGCATGAAAAAAGTAACTTTTAACTGACTGTTCCACTTAAATTTTCACGATTCCTCTAAAATGAGCCACTATTCGATCAATTTAAGCGGCACGTTAGAAGGACCCGCCAAAATTTTAGAGGAACCGCTTATATTATGTCAAAATCGTGTCTTTTTTTCAGTCACCTCTCTTAAAAACAACAATCAAAACAAAATAAGTTATTATTTTCAGTAAATATATCATTTTCCTCTTATTTTCATCACAAAAGATACGTTAATAGTGTTACATTTCTCGGTCAAGATGAATTTGTTTGAGAAAAAGGAAATTTGGCGGCCATGATGATAATTTTGACATGGGGAAATTATTCGTTTGAAATCACTTGCAGCTATATTCACTTTGATCAATTTCTTAAGGAATATTACTTGGATTGGTTGAAATCACATGGAATTGCCCGCAATATTCAAAATTTTAGTTGATGCTAAATGCTGATAGGGAATTGGGGTATATGGGTCTTCTCTCAGAAAGTTGTGATTAGATGCTTTTAACTGTTGGCGATATCGAAATTTTATCAATGAAATTCTTTTGAATAATATATCACATAGTTTTATATGTACATATTATGTATTATTTTAAATAATTGAAATGTTTTATTTTATTTTAAGTCAAGGCGTAGCCTTCACAGCCAAAACTTATGTTAAAAACCAAGAAGTTGCACTTATCACAATAGACGCAGTTTTAAGAAAACCCCATTTTTTATAAATAAATACATACATAGGGTGGTCACTTTTTTGGTGTAGACCTCGTTGCATTGTATATGTACTATTTGTGCCAAATATTTGAATTTAAGTTTTAGTTTTAAATAAATGTATTACCATAATTATTATATTATTAAAAAAAAAATGTTTTATTATTGTTGAATACTGATTTCCACAAAAATTTGAACCATGACATATCCGGTAGGGATGTTATGGATATGAAATTTCCAATCTGGATGGCGGATGTCTGAATAATATTATATCTGTTGACGAGATACAATTACAGAAGTATGATGAAACTATTCGGTTATGGATAAAATTTTATTTAGGATATCCCATAGTTTCGGTTAAGGTTACTTGCAGGGATATTCACAAAAAAGTTTGGTTCAAATTAAACTTAATTATTTTTCTTAAGGAGAATTATAATACTGAAAAAAATTTGGTAAATGAGACAAATTCCAACTATTATTAAGATTAATCTTCATGTTTTTGTGCATCTTACGTTTGTATAAATAATATTGATTTTTTTTTTTTAATTATGAACGAAGAATAATTTGAAAGACATTCCAGAAAAAAAATACTGAACAAACATCCTAAAGTGGCATAGCTTTTTAGTTTAATTTCATTCTACTACAATACGCCCAATTCTGTTTCAATTTAAGTGCGCACTAACTAAAATAAGAACGTTCCAATTTTATTAAGTGCACATCGGTATTCTATAAAAATTAAGAGCGTTCTTAATGTGACTAATATTGAAATTAGTTCATTTTGGTATTCTACAACACTATTTAAGTCAATTTTAGTGCGTTCTTATGTCAAAACGTTCTTAATTTTAGTTCACACCTAATTGTATGCGACTTAAAATATATCTGATGATATTTTTATAATAAAAGTATTATTTTAACCTAATAAGTTTAAAAAAAAGCGTTAAATATCTTTATTAAGGTAAATAAAATCATAAAATTGATTATTTGCGCGTGTTTCGTTATGCCGTAATCGAAAATTGGAGGTTAGATCAAAATCACTACTTTCATAAAATACTCTTGCGTATATTACAACACGAGATTTGCACTAAAACTAATTATACTTATTTATTTCAAAAGGAAATCTAAGAGTTGGTCTGATAAAAAGGCAAATTTGAGATGCTTCTAACCCATTTGGTCACTACTTTGACAGTCGTATTATTTTTAATAAACAAACATGACCAATTGCGCATGCGCGATATAGACCATAAACAATTATAATTCATATTTTTGTTTATGGTGAACTAATTTAAGTCATTTTAGTTTTTAGAACACATTGCTTTATAGAATACGAATTTTAATTCATTTGACCTTAATTCTTAAATTTTGGAACGTTCTTATTTTAGTTCGAAAAAATCCAGAATAGGGGGTAATAAAAGATAAATTTTAGTTTCGTATGTTAAGAACTCGTGGATTAATTAAGTTCAAGTGTAAAATACGGGTGTTTATGTACAACGCCGCACTTGTAAGTCTCAGATGTTTGACTAGTTCTAAACTTACTTTTTTGTGAATAACCCTGCAGAACTCCGTAACATCTCTAATATCTGGTACCTGTGTTATTTGTTACTTTTCAAATATTACATTCTATCAATTAACTAAAATATAAAGCCTTCAGATGTCTGAATTTCATCTTAAGGACGTCGAAACCATTTAAATCCACTAAGGCTATTAAAACTCTATACCAAACTTATGTTCGCAGCATCCTGGAGTTTGCCTCTGTTATATGGTGTCCCCAATACATTTGCTACATTGATAGGTTAGAACGGGTCCAGAACAAATTGCTGAAACATCTTAATTACAGATGTAGGGTCAGTTTCGATAATATCTTGCAGTCTGCACACTACCACAAAATTATGACTTTGGAGAACAGACGGACTGTTACTGACATGTGCTACTTATTTAAACTTGTTAACGGGTTGGTTGACTCCAGCGATCTTCTCGGGGATATATGTTTTCGATGTCCTGTGAGATCCCTACGATCTCAAGCCACATTTGAGATGCCAAGATGCGGAACTAATTATGCACAGAACTCATTCTTAAACCGTTCTACGGGCACCTACAATTCATTTTTCAACAATATAGACCTGAATAGCTCTTCTCTTACGGTTTTCAGGCAAAACGTGAGAAGACACTTGACGTCAGAGCAATGACTTCTTTATCTTCCTGCTTTATTCCATGTCCCTTATTCCTATCCCACACTCTTTTCCTTCTTCCCATTACTCCCAGCTGAGCCTGCACATATTGTTACATTAGTTTTTCTTTTTCCTATTTTCTGTTGTTTGTCTTACTTTTAACCCGCTCGCTGTTAATGTCTACGTATATACTTTACTGGTGTTCTTATTGTCCATACTATTTGTGTAATTGTTTGTTATAAAATCACTGTTTGTATATTTGTTAAATAAAATAAAAAATAAAATAAAAATAAAACATTTAAAAAAATATAAGCTCATAAATTATTTTAAAAGAATAATGATATTTTATATTTACCAATTATTGATCGGTTAAACAAATGTATAATGAAATTAATGTTAAACATGAATTGAGAAGAATAATTTAAATGTTAAAAGTAAAATTTAATTATCACTCAAGCACAGTACAATAATAATAAAAAAAAACCATGTTAGATTATAATATTATGTAGCATGTATGTATATTAAATGGATATATTGTGATTCCGTCAATGTTTTTAAAAATATATAATTATTAACGATTGGTATTTATATTTTTATTATGTGGGAGTAAGAAAAAATAAACATAAGTACTACTTGTTAAACTGTGAACATATTAATGTATAAAATATCTAATTATAGTGTGAATTAGGTTAAACAAAATAGACATATTATTTATATCATGCATATACATATTTTCATACATAAACAGTTCCATTATTCTGGTACAAAAGATCTTGTATGAATGAACATTAGTTTCTTGAATAATTATTGTTGTATAGGACAGTGTTTTGCAAGGAATGATTGTTCCATAGATGCTCAGTTAGGCAGACATTTTTATTGTTAAACATTTTTCAGTACATTGTTTTATTTCATGAACTAGTTTTTTTCTTGTTTTCATAGTGTACCGTGATTCATGAATATAAAAAGTTTCCAGAGTCTAGAATATACGGCCCATATCTATTTCAATATTCCAAAAATTTTTCTATATAATTCTAGGCTAACATTGCATTGCATTTTTTTTTTCATACTATGCCAATTAGAAACATATTGTGCAAAAAACATGACACATGTGAAAATTTTGCGAGTGCAAATGTGCGTTTTCAATGTCAATTTAAAGTATTTGAGAAGTGATGGTTTTTCTCGAACTGATGATGCTTTTAGGCTCTAATCGTAGCTATGTTTCTCAAAGATGATATTATGTATATTATTTTTTTTGTATTTCACGTTAAATTGGATAAATGTTTGATAAGATTTATATAGCGATCTATGCATGGCGAAATAACTTCGTATATAGCGGAAAACACCTTAGTCTGTATCAATTGGTCTTTTTTAATCTGAAAAGAAGCGATGCCCTTATTTCGCCTGTACCTCTCACAACGAGCAAAAAAACATTGAAAAAGTTGCTCCCTTAACAAGCGAAATTTCGCATAACGTGTGCGAGATTTAGGTTTCACAGAAAGGGAAGTCGCGTTTTCACATTATCTGTGGATTATATTGTGTTTAGAGCTCATTCCGCGCACTCATTAATCCAAATTTGTATTCAGACATTAGGTACTCCCAATTTTTTTATACAAGTGTATATCTACTTACCCTTGAAAAAAACTACAAGAAGACAGCCATACTTAATATAAACAAACTACAGTCATTTGTAGCTCCATACCATGCTGTCGGGGCGGGTTGGTTGGTATGGGGCTTCTTTCGGTATCTCCTTCCTCATCCGCGCGCAACAGGGATTTAGTTCTGTGCTGGTGTTACGGTTATGCCGTCGAATTTCGGTTGCCAGAGGCTCATTAGCTCTCTAGTTGACAAATAAGTATAAACTTGTCCCTTGCACTTGTCCCAGCTTACTGCCTCTGGAGGCTGCTAGGGTCGGCTCTTCTCGTTCTCTCAGGTTATACTCTCTTCCATTCCTTATGACACTCTCGTCTAGGCCGTTTCTCTGCAGGATCTCGTCGCACTGTTGCATCCATGTATTTTTGGGTCTCCCTCTTGATTGAGGTCGAGGGAGATTTACAGTCATCGCCTTGTTAACGGTGTGTTCTGGTGGTCTCCGTCTAATATGCCCGTACCATCTGAGTTGCCTCTCTTCCAATTTACTATTAATGTCAGTGACACCCATGCTACTTCGTATACGAGTACTTCTCATCCGGTCTTTTAATGATACTCCCGCTAATAAGTATAAATTTATTTGTCATAAATTCATATTTTTATCAAATCTTAAGTTATATTCCAAGTTTTTACCAATTATAGGTACTTTTTAAAAATTTCTAAGTTCATTTACCTTCTAATATAGAATGCATTATAGAAAATAGTATTTTTATCACATCTATATATTTGTATGGAAATAATTGTTTCACATAACGACCCAGGAAGCTCGTTGTCCCACTATATATTTTTTAACAAATGTCCACTGAATGGGAAAATTATTTCTAGCTCTGACAGGAGTGAATTTTGCCATTGGCATAGATAAATAGATAGAGGTAATAAAGTATACCAGAAATAATGTTGCTTTACCAACACGCTCAAAATATAATTGATATATATTTTTTTAAACATAAATAACTGGTCATTAGGTGAAGCGCTTTAAAATAGAAAAGAATTAATAAGTATAATGAACTATTTGAATGTACCATTGGTATATGAAATATATCTGAAATTTATAATGATTATTTTTTTCTGAGATTTTAAAAAAATCAACCAAATGAAATAAATTTATGTGAATTATATGTAAATACTGTGGTAATAAGATAATAATATATCCAATGATAGATATAATATGAATGTGATAAGGGAGCGTTCAAGTATTACGTAATGCAATATGGGGGGGGAGGGGGGGTTAGTCTTGTAAAATGTTACTATTGTATTACCGGTGCCGCAACAGAGGTATTTAGTGAATTTCCAGTAATAATTGTGATTTGAGGCATACATAGTTGTAATATGTGCATTAGGCAACTTTTAGAGAATGGTAAGAGGGGTAACAAAGAGTGTTACGATACATCTCGGAGGGGGGAGGGGTTCAATAATAAAAAAATGCGTTACGTAATACTTGAACGGTCCCTAATTGTTTACAGACACATTCATTTTAATCTATAAAAATGTAATATAGCATGAAAGGCATGTGCTGTTACAAAATGGTGTCACTATTGAGGCAAC
This sequence comes from Mystacides longicornis, assembly GCA_963576905.1. Classification (NCBI taxonomy): domain Eukaryota; kingdom Metazoa; phylum Arthropoda; class Insecta; order Trichoptera; family Leptoceridae; genus Mystacides; species Mystacides longicornis. The sequence goes on from OY756427.1 coordinate 29,212,916, forward strand.
AATAAAATACGAATTCACGCATGTATGTTTGTGTTTTTTATTTACATTCCTGAAGCTTTTTTGAAGAATTAAAAAATTCATCCGATAATAATTATAAAAATTTGTTTGAAAGGTAAAAAAAAGGATATTTTTTTATCTATGATCTCCCATTTGACAAGTACGTAGCGTTCTCTCAAGCACATAAATGGGGTATTGTGTTAAAGGGCTGTTTCCACTTTGTTAAGCAGCAAGTGAAAATTGCAGGTGCGAGTAGCGGATTTAAATTGTAGGTCTAAAGTGCGAGATGGTGCAAGTCCAAAGTTGCTATGGGGAAGGAGGCAAGGCTACTCGCAATAAATAAAACCCGCTTCTGTCACATAGTTAAGTTCACTCGCAGTTCCACTTCTGTTAAGTGCGAGTCCAAAGTTGCTGAGTCATCAAATAGTTATGTCGGCAATATGTTTGTTCCTGTGGCACAAGCAAGGGATTATAGGACTTATGAAAACAAAATCATTTGTAGAACATAAATATATTATCTGTTTAATTACAACATTTTAACCATGTACGGCCCCTCCAAATGGTAGCCTATTTTTGCATAATAATTTCTAGTTCCCACTCCGGAAATAACGGCTATCTTATTGGAGCCATGTTCTTCACGGGATATTCTCTCCGCTTCTTCCATAAGGAGCATGCCAAAGCCTTGATGTTGAAATTTCGTGGGATCACGAGCATTCACCTAAAAATGAAGGAACATAAAGACACCAACAATAAACAGCATAATAATTATTAATTAAGTTACATGACCAAACGGGAATTAAAACGAGAACCTCTAGATCAGAAGTCAGCACGAATAATAGAAAATATTACTCACAGGCACAACACTACCATAGACATGCAACTCTCTGACAATACTGCATTGTTTGAAGTTTGATTTATCGCATGGTTTCAGCTCTGGCCTAAAAGTTTCTTCCGAGCACTTCCTCAGCCTCAGCAGCCCTACCAGTATGTCCTGCTGTGGATCTTCATATGACAAGAAAGTTTCCCAGCCTCCGTTGGCTACATAATCTCTCCTGATTAATTCCACCTACAATCAAATGTTTTGTTCATTTTTGTATAAAATACTTTATTTTTTTCCAAATACTAAGATACACATGGCATGTTTTTGCAGATCTATGTAAAATTCTCAGAGTATGAGTTCATTTTCATACTTGTTAGCAATCAAGCAATATCAAATACATTGATTTTATCGTCTGTTGGTACCACATAGAAAAATGACTTTACAAGTGACTTGGCTAGATAGAAATAGAATTGCCATAAAAATACTGACAAAAAGCATAGACAAGACAGAAAGCATGTCATGAGATTATATTTGTTGTATAGGTGCGTATGAGCTGTTTCTACACTACAAAACATACTGATCTTTATACAATGTCTCACTAAGTTATTAAATTTCAAAATATAATTTTTACCTCATAAGGTCGAACTTTATTGTGTATCTCTTGTATTCCGACCTCTCTAGTTCTAACATCTTTACAGTCTGTGCCAAAATCTTTCATCCTAGCCAATGCTAATTCCCTCAGATTACCATGCTCTACGCCAGAACTTACTAAAGGCATAGGGATGTCTCGTTGAACTCTACAAAATATAATTTATTACGGCAACTAATCATGGTGAAAATATATTTATATCTATATTATAAAAATGGAGAGCTATTTTGCGTTGTAATCGCATCACGCCTGAACAGCTGGACCAATTTCGCTAATTCTATTTTGTCGTGTTTACTTTTGTCAGGAGATGGTTCTTATGAGAGAAAAAATTAATAAAGTGCGTAGAAAATTAAAGAAAACTCTACGTAGGCAACCTTATCAGTACTTTTTTTTCTCCTTTTTGGCATTCCATCCACAAGGTGGAAATATTAGTAGGTAGGTACTTTCTATCATATAATTTTTATTCCAATTTTGATAGGAACTATCAGTTGTTAGATAGTTGGTGCGATTGACAGAATGTGGATGGAATATACATGGTTTAAAACAGACACATCGGTCGGAATTACATTTGTCAAATGATAATAATTAGTACCATATAACGATCTTCACTGTTGATATCAGTCCCAAAATTATAAATGCTGTTTTTTAAAGAAGTTAACTCGATTGTGCCTTTACTGACTTTTCCAAAGCCTTTGATCATGTATCCTATGGGATTTTTTTTAATGAAATAATGGTATAAATCACCTGTAAACTCTAGTCCAAGGAGGAACGAGAGCCAATATTCTGGCAACAAGATCTACTAATGTTGATGGTGGGTAACTCTTGTATCTTCCAGTCTTCCACAACTCATAGAGTCCAGTACCGCGGATTACAAGCGTCGGATAAATTTTTAACCCATCTGCTCTAAAAGCAGGATTTTCAAAGAACTCTTTGAACTGTTCAATATCACGTTCTAAATCTACATTAGGTAAATCTGGCATCATATGGGCTACAACCTAAAAACAAAATTAATATGGTAAATAATATGTATAAAAATTCATACTTCAATGATGTTTTTTTTATCTGATACTGACTTTAAAACCAGCATCCTTGGCCATGTGGAAACTTTCTGAAACAGCTCTAACCGTGTGTCCTCTGTTTGTGTCTCTGGCGACATCTTCATAAACGGACTGAACACCAATTTCAAGCCTTTCATGAAAGAAAACTTAGTTGAATTAATTCATTATAAACCATTTAATAAAGTTAAGAAAGATATTCCTTTGTTGAATAAATAGAAACTTAAACAAAATAGTGAACTCACCTTGTGCAACCATAAGAAAGCATATCGGACAAATGTCTCTTTAAACAATAATCTGGCCTTGTTTCTATTGTTATTCCAATACATTTCACTTTAGATTTTTCAGAATATTTCACAGCTTCACTTACATTTGATGACGTATGTCCGGATAATGCATCATGAAGATTTCTGAAAATTTACACCATATCTTTAGAGAATTGAATGGATAAAAAAAGGTTTGTGCTAAGGGGTATATTTTTAATGCAACTTGCCTTATGAAATAGTCTCTATAGTCCTCCGGCAAGCACATGAAGGTACCACCCATCACAATGAACTCCACCTTGTCAACGCTGTGTCCCAGTTGGGCCAACTGCTCTACCCTGTGTCTCGTTTGTAAGTAAGGATTGTATCTGCATGAAATATTATAATACATTTATATAGCATTTATCGAGCTCCCGATACGTATCGGTATGGCAAGTGGCGCCTTCAACAACATGACCAAGATATGGAAGGCGTCGGCGTTTAGTGTCGAGACGAAATGTAAACTGTTTGATGCGTGTGTGTTGCCCATTCTCCTTTATGGGTGTGAGTCCTGGCACCTGACCAAGGCCCAGGCACAAAAAGTCTCATCCTTTGAAATGAAGTGCCTAAGGAGAATTCTGGGCGTAAGATGGTACCACCGCATCACGAACGACGCTATACGCCGGCGCACCCAGCGTGAGCCCATCACCTCTACCATTGTGGGGAGGAGATGGACTTGGCTGGGACATGTGTTAAGGATGCCGAATGACAGTTGGCCGAGGAGAGCGCTGTTCTTCCTCCCATCAGGGTCCCGAAGACGAGGAAGACCCTCTCACACTGTGTTCCGCTCCTTCGAAGCAGAGCTGAGGGACATGGACATCGTTTGGGAGGAGGTCATAAACATTGCGCAATGGAGAGCTCTTGTTGCCTCCCTATGCCCCTGAGTGGGGTGTAAAAGGGAGATTGATTGATATAATAATTGGTTAATTTCTCCGTAGCTCTGTATTTTTGTTGCAACACTCAAACCCAAATGACAATACCGATCCAACTATACGAATTATTGTGTTGATTATTTGGGCAATCCTGCATGATAGCATCCCAAAATTATCTCTTTAAATTATTTAAAAATGAAACAAATATTCAAGACATTGAGGGCGGCAGGGAATCGGACCAAACAGCTCTCGATCCGGTGTTGTTGCGATACATATTATAGAGATAATACGGAGCCACATATTTAATACTGAATGAGATTAACAAAATTGATTTTTCCATTCAAAAAACAAAATCAACAAAATTAGTACCTACAGCAGAAATTTGAGAAAATGTGATACTTGATCAGAAGTTCCTACATACCTACAACTGATGCTACGCAAAGGAATATCAAACTGTCAGCAGTTCTCAATGTGGGCGTGGACCTTTAAGGGCCGATATAACCGATTTATAAGCCAATCAAACAATTCTATGACCCTTTTTATGACTGTCTTTCGACAGGTTTTTTGCTGGTTAACATTATGCACTTTATTATTAAAAATGGTCCACAGTAAACACTTGCATCAAGTGAATGCTAAATAAAAACTATAAATATGTTCTAATTATTTAATCTAAATTTATACATAATATATTTGACATTTACCTAGCACGTATTGCTCTCATAGATGTAGGTTCATATCCAGTATAGCTTTGTGTCGAATATTCAAAATCTGAATCCGGCCCTCCAGGGCAATAAACACAGATGTTACCAGTCATGTTAATATGAGGACACCTGTGAGGCTTACACATAACTGCGACTACAGCTATACCAGATGCTGTCCTCACAGGCTTGGCCTTTAACTTCGGTAATAAAATACTTTTTACTTCTGCAGGCACTGCCGCTATTATGTCAACCAGCCTTGGAGAACTGTCCAGCTCATATTTTGAAGAGATTCTTGTTTTCATTTTATTAAGGTTTACGTCTTTTCCTTGCTTGTGGGCCGCAATCAACTCTTGTATTATTTCGCTAATTGTCAATACCATTTTTTCCTCCCTCGTCATATTTAAAGATATTTTTTTACGCGTCATTGCTAACAAATAAAAATACAAGTTTCGTAGGAAAAAAATTCACAGAATTCCTTGGAAACTTAGTTTTTATGAAATAGTAACCTAAAACCAAATCACACCTATACAAAATTAGGCGTATTTGATTTTGATTAAACGTCAGATGTCATTAAACTAACCATAGATAAATAGCATAGATCAATAGATAATCATATTTTTTTGGTATTGCATCGAAAAAGGAAGATACAGCCCTAGAAGAAATAATTGGGAATAGATACAGCCAGATTCAAATTAAATTAATTTGGTATTAGATTATCATATCTAAAATCTGTCAAAAGCGAAACATTTCATTTAATAAAATTTTGAATAAACAAGCTGCCTTGGAAATTTTGTTTGGGAAACAAGCATAAATAATAGGTGGAGAACAATGTGAAAGATTACAAACCATGTGTGAGGCTAATGATATACGGTAATGAATCTAGAGCCAACCAGCCAACATAAGATACAAAAACACTACCTAAATATCTGAGAGTCGCAACCTTTGGAAAATTTTTGACCCGGACACAAACTTAAAAAAAGTCATACCGAATTTCCGTATATGAAATTTCCCTAAAAAAATAGTTTTTAAAGGCATTCTTATTTTTCCAGTGCATGCTCTTAACTAGCTTTAAACATATTTTTTTATTTCATCCCATCCATCGTTTTGTCCACAGTGATGTTGAAAACAGCAATATCTTCAATTGTATGATATAAAAAAGAATACTTACTTAATAATTTTCTTGAGTTTAAAAGTTAAAAAAAACTCCAAATCAAAATAGGTAGATCTATGACTGAAACCAGTAGATAGGTCAGAGACCTATATAAACATATTGTTATAATATGTCTATGAGATGTTTAAAAATTATCCAATGTAAAAGGCTCTAAAGCCGTAAATCTTTGAAATAAATAAATAGGTAGACGAGCGCCAAAATTTGGTAGATACGGCAAAGCAGCTCTTATTCTTCCTGTGTATTTATAAAAGTTCTAGTTGTGGACCATTTGATTTGACAAACATCAATCGTACAATTCACGTGATACTACTCAGGTGTAAAATTATGGACTGTTATAACAGATGTATCATATGAAAGGAAAATGGATATTGTAATTTTAAAGTTTTATTTACATAATATAAACTATGTACATTTTATTATAGCATAACTGATATCATAGAATAATATGTATTGATATATGAAATACTACTTATTAATAAAACAAAAAATATACCAAATCCTGAGAATGAGATTAAATTAGAAAAAAATGATAAACATCTATAACCCAGAAATAATATGGAATAAAGAAAAGATAATAATTTTAAGCCCGTTTTTTTTAAATATTAAATTGTATTTGCTTGTAATTCATACTTAAATCTACCCAATATGTATAATTAATAATATAAAATAAAAAGATCATTATGATATTTTACTAACTTTAATAATATATTTATATTACAGTGTAATTCTCTATGTTAGCATAACAAAAATACAAAATGTTTTTTTTTTTCAAATTTTAGGTATAACCATTTTTTGCAGAATAACATGGAAAACTTAGAACAATAGATATTTTTTTGACAACAGGACCCTTTACTTTAATTGTTAAGATATATTTTAAAATTATAAAATTAGTTATCACATAATACATATAATTAAAAGGTTAACAAATAGAGAGAAAATGATTCAAACTTTCCGATAATGCTGGAAGATAATAATTTATTTGTCTTCAGAGTATAATTTCATTAATAAACTACATCATTTTTCTGAAGGTTTAAATAAATTACATGTCTGATGCTGATCATATTATGAGAAGTGCATGCACAATGTAACTACATATATTTAAAAATGAAGAAAAATTGTAAGTATAGAATGGCATGGCCAAAAGTGCTATGTTAAAACTGACAAAAATCTGGAGTGACAGAGGATTTCAGTGGCAACAAAGGTCCGTCTTGTGAGGGCACTTGTCTTCCGCATATGCCTATATGAGTGGAGACGTGGACAATCAAAGCCAGAGACAAGCAGCCCTGGAGCTGGAGGTGTATGCTCCGAATATCTTAGACTGCTAGAAGGACCAATTTTTCTATATTGAGTGAGATCGGGGTAGTTAAAAGACTCTCACTCTCTGTGTCGGACGGGTTCTCGGATTCTTCGGGCACATCACTAGTTTTGAAAAATTAATAATTGTAGGCAAAGTCGAGGGGAGAAGAGGACGAGCTCCAATGCGATGGCTGAATGATTGTGGTTAACGATAGCTGAGGCGATACAATTGGCGCAGTGCAGGGAGGGTTGGAGAGACATCATCAGATTGCCATTAGGTCACGACCTTCAGGCATGAAGAAAACCACCAAGAAGAATGTGTAATAAGCTGTTTGTAAAGATTATTTTAACTTCGTATCTAAAATTATTTATAACATTAAAATTAGATAAAATATGTTTACTTAAGCATAGGAGAGTATTCCACATTACATGATACAATAATATTATTATAGAGCTAGTTTTGATTATTTTCCGTGAAATACAATATAGCTATTTAAAACTTAATAGGACATGGTAATTTATATAACATTATACAGTGGATTGAGATATTATTTTTAAGGTGCCAAATAAACAATATTTACGAATTCTGATAAAAAGCATACGATATTAATATAAGGTTGTTTCAAATTTCACACTCAATTGAACTTATAAAGTTTGGACAAGTACAATTAATGTACTAGAAATGATATTTGAATTTATCACCACATTGCTTAAGAGCACAAAAGCATTAATCTTAAAGGTAACACTCCATTTTCGTCACTCCTCTGAATTAAAAATGGTGGTGTGTTCAGAAGAAGACTACGCAAACTTTCCAAATTGTTATTTCCATTACATTTTATATAATAAACTTGTCAAATAATTTTAAATAAAAATAACCTCAAAATCAGTAGGAGTGGTGCAACTGGAGTGTTACCCTATACATTCTAGTTTTCTTATTATATTTGTAATAAAAAGGTGTGTATTATAAAACAATGTCTTAGCTACAAACGTGCATAACAAACAATATTTGTATGAATAAACATTCTTACAACAAAAATATTAATACATACACAGATATTATTTTGATTTTACAAACAATTTGAGAGAACAAAGAAAAATATTAAATAGGGCAAACGTCTTCCTCAAATAAACATAATTTGTATGTCACTAGGTTCAATTGGATATCATAATAATATGTAAATACTTGATTATTTTGTTTATCTTTTGTTGCAAGATAATTTAATAATGACTAATTTCATAATTAATTCACAAGAATTATGTCGAAATTCATCTACAATGATTCCTAGTGCTATTGAAGAAGAATTATTCCCTTAAATCAAACAAAATGTCACCCCACCAACTCCAAATGTCCGAGCTTCATAACTAGATTGTACAAGGTTAGATGCAATACAAAACAGAAGACATGTAATCCCACCAGCAAGCTGTAAATGTAAGCAGCACAATAGAGGTAGGAGGTCCTAGTGTGAATATGTTTTTGTCAAACAGACGACTTCATAGAGTGATTCATTTATGTCGTCTAGCTATGAGCCACAAGCAGCAGGTCTGTATACAGCTAGAGCCTGCTAGTGAGAACTTGATTTTTAATAAGAGAAAGATAGTAGATTTATAGAAATATTAGTTGGTAAGTGGATATCTCATAATGTCTAAATAGTCAATCAGATGTGACTAAGAAAACTTGAATAATGTTGAATAAAAAGTTGCCTAAGCATTCTCTTTTCATCCCAGCAAAACACTACATCACAGAAAAAGCCTGTCTAATTGAGATATCTTTGAATATTGAACGGTAATAATCAAAGGAGGATTATTGTATGGACAATTTTGATAAATAATAGTAGAAATTTACTTTGAAAATAGGAAATGTGGTTAAAAATCAATATAAGGAAATAAACGCAACAACAAGCGGCCATTAAATTAGATTCTACATAAAAATTTCCAACATATCAAGGTCTCGCACAAAATATGAGTAAATTTAAATAGGAAGTTCTGAAAGTTTTCATTTGAGCCTAATTTACTAGTGCACAAACATGTACAGGTGATTCACATTTTCTATAATAACGTCAAGGAAGGCTGTTTTCAGATAAAGCCGAATAAAGGCTGCAGATGATAAAGTATTGTGTGACCTATTTGTTTGTGATCATTCTTTGTTGATATACTTATACCATAAAAAAGATTCAAAGTTCAAATTGTTTGGGCATTAAGGAAACCTTACAAATTCTAAGTGTCGATTAATTTATTTAAGTGAGATGATCAATTCAAATAATTTTTGCATTTGATTATTTCTAAATACAAAACTGTTAGAATAATCGATGCTTAGGGTAAAAAAAACTTTTTTTTACAAACCATTTGATCAGCACTTGGATAATTTGCATCGCATACAGCCACCAAGATGCCAAACGATATTGGGACACAACACATAACCTAGTTGATGAATGTCAATATAAATCAGAATAAAAAGTATGAAGGTTTATTATATATTTTCATGTACTTATAAAGTTTGTTTCAACAGGCACAATTGTCACCCTCGCGTCCACGATTGTTATCGTTTGCACTCAGTTTAATTTGATCGGGGAACTCGTTGTATAAATCTACTTCAGATTCCTGTGCCAGGGCATTTCGAGCGACAGTTTGGAAGGCCAATTCGACATTTAGTGCTTCTTTAGCACTAGTTTCAAAGTAAGGTATACCATTTTTACTTTGACACCATTGTTGTGCTCTCTTTGTAGACACAGTTCTATTCTCCAAATCAACTTTGTTTCCTAATATGACGAACGGAAAGTTTTCTGGATCTCTTGGTGATGCTTGTATCAGGAATTCGTCCCTCCAACTCTCCAAGGACTTGAATGATGTAGGGGCGGATACATCAAACACTAGAACACAACAATCCGCCCCTCTATAGAATGCCATGCCTAAAGATTGGAATCTCTCCTGGCCAGCTGTATCCCATATTTGCATTGTCACCACGCGATCATCAACAACTACCTCCTTTGTGAGGAAATCAGCTCCAATAGTTGCTTTGTACTGATTACTAAATTTTTTGTTGACAAATTGGTTCATAAGTGATGTCTTACCCACACCGCTATCTCCCAATATGATCACTTTCAACAAAATCTTTTTGCGTGAAGCCATTTTTAACTTCAATTAACGTTCGTCACTTGAAAGATAATAATTGGTATTGAATTGATAATAATACGTCTTTGTTTGTTGGACTCTGATGACATAAAACGAAACGGAATTGATAAATGCGTCACCTGTTCTAAATAATGTTGCCAGATTTTTTTCAATATTCTTTTTTAGTAATGTATTAGCCTTGTATTTTAGCCAATGATTTTAGCCATCGTAGGTATATTTACAAATACAGTAGGTAGATAGCGAGCACTCATAAAATGATATCAGTTTACATTAATCGACACAATTGCTAACAACAAGAAAGAGAAGAAAAAAAAAACATTATTTTCAGCTTGCATAGAATCAATATTCCAATATTTTTATATTTATTTGATGTTAACGACTCTACGCAACCAATAGTTTTTAATCAATATAGTATAAATTATGATTTTCATAGAGATTATTGAGAATGAAAAACACAAATACTTTTATTTTCAACCATTTGCTGCCTAGTTACTTTTTTGGGTCCGTACATTTTTTATACTTAATTATATTGATTCATCATAATAATAATTAATAACTCAACTATAAATATTTAAAATAAGTACAATAATTATTTTTATGTAATTTTTACATTTACGAGGCTCAATGTAGACCCCAGACGGTGACGGTGTCGTAGCTTGCTCTGCTTGGTGCATTGTTTATTATTTTATGATGGCAACATTAACATAGCTACGCCAGCTGCTTGAAAGAGAAATGAATGGGAAAAATGTATCTAATTGCTCATTTGTGAACTCTCGTTAGAGAGTATATGTGTTCTGTGTTTGTGAATGTGATGTATATGATAGGTTAAGGGCGTATGTTTGATTAAATTGTTATTTGTTAAAAATAATGTTGTAACTGTCTCATGGTTTGCAGCCACATCGTGTAGCTGCATATAAGTTGATATATTTTATACCTAATCAATACGAACAGGTAAGTTATATGAATAATGCACAAAACTATTCCTTTTAAGTATTTACACACACCGATGACTTTGACAAGCCGTTATCTGACACAATTTTGATAAATCGTAGCGTTAATTTGTTATAAAAAAATAGATACAATATCTTTCTACAATTTTTACCTGTCTAGATCAATCTTTGCATTGCATTATGACTAATCGTCATTTTTTGTACGGTAGACGCGCCAGTAATTGATAAGTCGATCAACTCAAATTTTGTAAAAAATGAAGTCAATGGTATTAGGAGGCTGATTTTGTTTATCACGAATTTTTGTAAGACAAAAGCGAAACTGTGTATATGTTTTCACTTTGTGTTTTTTTTATTATTAGAAATTTGAAAATTATTGTGTTTTTTTATTATTAGAAATTTGAAAATTATATGTATGTCTGTTTTTAACTGTTTGTGAATTAAGTGGAATGTTATTAATCTTATCTCTTTTTATTTTAGGATGGAGGAAAATTTAAGCAGAAGTGGTAGTCGCTCAAGTTCTGTGTGTGACTTGGAGAAAGATTTTGTGGATATGGAAATTACAAAAAAATCCAGAAAGAGTGTTATACTAAGAACTCCACCAGCCAGAAAGGCAAAAAGAGTGCGTTTTTTTCGAAATGGTGACAGATTTTATTCCGGAGTTGTTATACCTGTTTTAGCTGAACGTTATAGGTAAGTTATTAAATAAACAATAAAATATAAACCTTGCAAAACGTTTTTGATATTAGCTAATTTAAATATTTTTAATTTCAGATCTTTTGATAGCCTCACAACTGATTTAACTCGAGTACTTGTTGACAATGTAACTTTACCAAGTGGCGTTCGAACTATTTATTCCCTGGATGGCAAAAAAGTAAGTTACTATTTTTTTTTCCATTTACCTATTTGAAAATTGGAATAAATATGCCTGCAAGTGTTGCCACCTTTGTAAAATTTTTGACCAGAAAATAAACTTAAAAAAAATTGTATCCGAAAAGGTGAAGGTTCACTAAAAAAAGGTGGCAACACTTGTTGAAACTCCAGTTGATATGTAGGCTTGAATAGCTATACTTGATTTGAGTGGATTGATTACTGCAATGTCAGTATTATATTATATCATATTGACAGAGTCAGTTTGCCAACTATACAGACTCTGTTATATAGGAAAGTGTAATAAAAAAATAATGTTAGCTTTAAATTTAAATCAAGTTTAAAATATTGACATCAATTTTCAAATTAATTCTCAAGAACAAAAAAGTAGATTGTTTATAAAAGGGAATTCAAAAAGAATTTGTGTAATAAAAACATTACACATGTTAAACATTCTCCTTATTAATATTTCATTCTTAATATTCCAATTCCAATTCTCCCTTTTACACCCCACTTGCGCTCCATCTTGCGCAATGTTTATGACCTCCACCCACACCATGTCCAAATCCCTCAGCTCTGCTTCGAAGGAGCGGAACACAGTGTAAGAGGGTCTTCCTCGTCTTCGGGACCCTGATGGGAGGAAGAACAGCGCTCTCCTCTACCAACTGTCATTCGGCATCCTTAACACATGTCCCAGCCAAGTCCATCTCCTCCCCACAATGGTAGAGGTGATGGGCTCACGCTGGGTGCGCCGGCTTAATAGGGTAGTTTTTATTCTGCTTTGATATTTCTTTTTCATATGCTTATTATCGTGGTATTTATGAAAGAGCTTTATGAAAACGGGACTAATTTCCAAATAACTAGGTATAATTATTCATTCAAAGATTATTGAATAGCTGCGCGTTCAATTTGTGAAATTATTTATTATAATGAAGAAGAAATATTTTCTTTTACCATGGAGTTAGTGGCTTACATGTGCATTGTGAAACTTCCACGCTGCACACATAATAAATTCGCTAAAATTATTCATGCGTTGAAATGAAATGTATTTATAAGATAGATAATTATAACAATTAAAGTCCATTTGTATTTTTTTTCGTATTAGTATTGCTATGTGGGTAGAGGCTATAATATAATCGTTAAGATCTAGTCCTGAAAATGGTCTCAGGAGCACAACATTCTAATTATAGAATGTTGTGCTCCAACAAATCCAATAGGCAATAAAGATGAGACATTAACAAAAATGGATATATATTCATATCCTGGCGCCAAATACATGACAGCGGTCACAGTCTTTAAATTTGGTTGCTCTCTTGTTCTCAATAATTTCCAACTTTTATCTCTGTATTTCATTTATAATTAAATATCTACTTTTTGTATACATGGGATTTTTCGACATGTTGATCATGGGATTAGGAGTTTCAGAGACCTAAACATTACCACCTAATGGCGAACGTTGTTAACGTAAAGTGATCACACTAAGCCAGCCTTCGAAATAACAGTAGAAGACGGTTGTAAGCCCGTAGTGGTTTGTTCCATTTAAAAATGGAACATCAGTAGTGAATTGTTTAAGTCATTAGTTGTTACATATTCGTATAATATAATCATTTTTTTATACAAAGTTTTTATGATCAAGGGACTATATACCCCTTGTTTCATAGTGACCAAATAAGATCTATTGTGACATCTTCAATTCTTCAATGGAGCGCTGCCTCTTATTGTGCCTCGTCTCTAGAGGTCTCTGCATGTAGGAGTAAGGCAAAAAGTCACCCTGAGGTTGCCTGTTATCAGGGAGCCTCCGTTAGTTACTAACCTACCCATTACTCGCGCATCTTTCGGCACGGGTCGACTATCACCTTGGTTTGGGGATATTTGGGCAGAAAGGTTCTTACACAATTTAGACAAATGTATTAAAATCCCAGTAACAAAAAAAATATTTCTGTTAATGTTTACCGTTAGAAGGAGAACGCACCTAGCAAATACTTTAGTGGATGTTTGATAAAGTGACAAAGACAAATATAGGTCAAATCTCTTTATAGCGAATACCGAAGTAACGAAATTTCCAGTATAACGAATCGTCAATTTGTCCCCGAAAAACTTCCATACAAAATGTAATGAACCGAAATTCATTATAACGAAGTCGCTCTGAGTATAGCGAATTTTTTTGTTTTAAAATTTAAAAATCATGTTACAATTAGGCAATAAAATTTCTCCGACTTTAGTTTGTCCTTGACATTGGCAAGTGTTTGCGTAACATATTTCCTTCATATGATTGATAAATCCTTGAAATATGTTTTTGTTCTCACGTAAAAATAACATACCTACTGTGTTCTGTTAAACTTTCTGTCCCCAGCGACTCTTAAACTTTTTTCAAAAACAATATGTTTTTGTACAAAAATAGTCATGATAACTTTGTGTTTTGCTGTATCATTAGTGTCTCAAATAATAGTTTATTTGACATCAATAGGTAAGTATAATATGGTGAATAAAAAATATAAAAATGTATCATTACCTATAATATATCCAGTGTAACGAAATTTCATTATAACGAATAAAAAATTATGGTCCCGTGAAGTTCGTTATACCGAGATTTGACCATATCCTTCAGTAATACTTGATTACATATATTTTCATAGCTCAAATTTAGTCGTGATTCTAGTTTGAAGCTTAAGAATAATTGTGGAATCGCATCTATAGTATAAAAACTCATTGTATGTCTTATATATAAAAATGTAGAGCTATTTCTCGATGTCATCGCATCACGCCTAAACGGCTGGACCGATTTCGGTCAAAATTTTGAAATTTTGACAGAAATTATCAATTGATGCGATTGGTTGAATGCGGATGGAATATGGTTTAAAACAGACGAATATTCATAGTTAGGAACACAGGACAACGTTTGTCGGGAAAGATAGTAGGTAATAAATTTGTTAAAAATAAATTCACACCGTGTAACTGACCTGCTCACCATAAGTTGAAGTATCCACATGCCATTCCTTACATAATGTACCCACGGGCTGTGTGCAGAATATATTATAGATTCTCTATTAGTAGTAGTCAGTATATTCTGTGATGAATGTTAAGAATAAGTAAGCATAGTGGAGCTTTCAGTGCATGTAACACAAGTAATACACTCACAATGTCTTCATTATGAGGTGCCTGCACATACTTACTTCTGTGTGTGTGTGTGTCTTTGCAATAACCAATACATATAAGCGGGACGTTATTAGAGGCTGATTGGAATGTTGTGGTCGTCGTAGATGAACAACCTTGGTACACAATCCCTGCGTAAGAGTAATCTTATCTTCCTATATAATAAACATGTTGTGGTTTGGGTATCATTATAATACTGGTCAAATCTTCGGTCACGGGACCAAGAAATTCTTTCTGGAAACGAGTTCTCAGGTTTGATGCTTTTGGATCAGAATTATTTGAGGTGATTTTGTATGGGATGATGTTTCAGATCGCACTGTATTTTTTCGAAAAACGCTTAGGGCAATAAAATCATAGATTATGCTAACTTTGTCTATATTAAAGTGTAAAATATCTATTTATGAAGTTAAAAGTTTTTTTTATATGTAAAGCATTGGAAGGTTCTTTACTAAAAAATGTCTTATTGCTTTTTTTAATGGATTAAAGTGTCAGTATATATATGTAGCTGGCAGAACTTATCGCGTGAGGCAATTTTTTTCAGCCAGCCGGTTCTGTCCAATCAAAGATAGGCCAACACTGGGTAGAAATATCAAATGAAAATACACTTTGAAAAACTCGCTCATAGCGAGTTGTAAATATCCATAAAAAATTTGGTCAAGTATATCTAACTTTTGATTATGGCTAAGATTTGGGAAACTAATTGAAGGCTCATCATAGTACGATTGCTTAGTTTTTGTATAAGAATCCAAGTTTTGACCCATATAATAGATATTTAATTTATATACTTAGACAAGAAAAAAATAACATTACATAATATTCTTATTTGTTTTAGATTTCCAACCTTGAGGAGCTGGAAGATGGAAAATCATATGTGTGTTCGGGTAAAGGGGAAACATTTAAAAAACTAGATTACAACTCACTGTCTTCCTCGAGGCTGGGCACTCCGGAGAATCCCAACGGACCTGCCACTAATAATTTGGGCAGTGGGGGTGGGCTGAAGGCGGTTCAGAACAACAGGCTGTCACGAATATTCAACGGTGCTGGCTCACCATACTCCAACAATGGTACAAATAACGGCAAAATTACAATTGACGATGTGTCGGTTGTTAGGCCTAGGATAGTTACAATCATTAGGAATGGTATTAAACCAAGAAAGGTTCGGGAAAATTTTCTTTTTATCTTATCAAATGTATTGTTGATTATTCATTATAAATAATGTTTTTTTTTGTTGTTGTTTAATCTACCCAGGTATTTAGGTTATTATTAAATAAACGGAACAGCCCTGGCTTTGAACATGTGCTGAGTGCTATAACCGAATGTATCAAGTTAGATACTGGATGCGTCAGACGAGTGTTTACATTGGCTGGAAATCCCGTTTTATTGTTGGAACATTTTTTTCAAGAAGAGGATGTATTTTTTGCATACGGCAATGAGAGGTAATATTTTTTTGCTAATAAAATTGGATGATAAAGAATGCTTTGCATGGGAAAACTTTTCAAATAAGATGTCGATGTATTTTATAGATACTCTCAGGAAGATTTCGAATTGGAATTCGAAGAGAGCAAAGCTGTTCAGCAATTCAAGAAAACTCCAAAATTAAGAAACGCTATAAGGTGACAAATAAAATCTCAGAAATTCTGTCATAAAGTTTTGTAATCTACACAGCAGAATTATAAAATAATGATTTTTTTTGTTTTTAGAAATAACCCCAAGCCGAAAATGCCCGTGAAGGTCGGCAAAGAGAGAAAGAATACCATAAAGTGTGATTCTATTGACCTGAACAATGCCAACAATGAAGAAGATGAGGAAGCTAGCAGTTTACTGTTGCCGCAAGCTCTTAGATTAAAATACACTGTAGGAAACATTATTGGTACGTTCTGTTCAACTGCATGCATGCTGATATGATTGGTGTATTTTGTGTGTTATCTCAATGGATGTTTATATTTGTAGGAGATGGAAACTTTGCCGTTGTCCGTCTCTGCCAAGAGAGAGTGTCCGGTAGAGAATTTGCTTTGAAAATAATAGACAAAGCAAAGTGCAAGGGCAAAGAGTTCTACGTGGAGGCGGAGGTGAGGATAATGAGGCAGGTATGCCATCCCAGGATAGTGACGCTGCTTGGGGAGCATGATGCGCCAGATAAATTATATTTAGTGATGGAATTAGTTAAAGGTGAGTGCTGTTACACCAAAAACTTTGTTTTATATTATTATTGTAGTGGTTCCCCTTTGAGACTAGCATAATATATAATGTATTTAGCCTGTGTTGATTTGTTTCACTTTACTTAATGCTAAAGAGAAATAAATTGACAGGGTACCGAATCCTGGACCAATCCCGAATCAATGTATTTGAGATGTGATGCTGGATATGCCTTCTCTGCGTATCGTGGACAGAGTATCAACTTAGCATTACCAAGAAGCCTTTACGGTGTGTGCGCAATGTGTTCTACAATTCTTTGGAGATCATAATGTGGAATGGCTCTTCATAACAGGGAAGATTGTGGGAGGCCCTGCACATGGCAGTGGACTGGGGCAGGGTGATGGAGCTGGTGTGTGAGGATTGTCAGCATGCTAACGTTTATACCAATCTGCATTAATGTTATTTTCTCATCATTTATGCTCTTTTTTTGTCTCAGTGTATAGTTTTCTATACCTGCTGCGACAATTTTTCACGATTGTAATTTTTCACTGTGATTAATCTGTTGAATAACTGTTTGATTGTGACCCAAATCAGTGACTGTAAGGACCCCAAACATTTAATTTTGTTGTCATTTTCATATTATTTGTGTATGGTTTCAGGTGGTGATTTATTTGATAGTATAACAGTGGCGGGGAAGTTCTCCGAAGAGCAGGCGAGGCTGATGATCAGTCACCTGGCCTCTGCTGTTGCTTATTTACATTCCATGTGGATAGTTCATAGAGATATTAAACCTGAAAACTTACTGGTAAATAAATTTCTTGAATATGCACCACAAAAAACCCTTTTTCTCCGTTACTACTTAAAATATTTTTCTCATATGCACAATTTTTTTGATTAGGTTGAGATGTCAGGAGACCAAATTGTTGGCCTTAAGTTGGGAGATTTTGGTTTGGCCTGTGAAGTGGACAGACCCTTATTTATTGTTTGTGGTACTCCTACCTACGTAGCTCCTGAGATCCTTTTAGAAACTGGATATGGAATGAAGGTACAACATCACATTTTTTTTTATTTACACCGTATACCTATTGTTTTTTCAAGGCTTTAGGCCATGGTCTACTTTTCTCTCTAACTCGGGCTTGTGAACATAATTTGACAGCTTTCGTCAATCTCACTATTGATAATGGCATAGTGAGATTGATGAATGTGCTCAATTACATTGGTAAAACTGGAAGAACATTCTGTGCAAAATACACAATATCACTCAATGTATATAAAAACCGACCTTGGTAGCCTAGTGACATAGGCACGGACTTCAGATCAAGAGGTCCCAAGTTCGATTCCCAGTCGGGGCACAGATTTTTTGTGTTTTTTCACACGAAATTTCTACTTGGGTTTGGAATTCTGTCTCAAATTGGACGGAACCGTTAGAGTTGAAGAGAATGCTTCACCTATCTACAGAATAGTGGTATTTTTAATATGTGAATTATTTTTAGATTGATGTCTGGGCGATGGGTGTCATTTTGTATATTCTGTTGTGTGGATTCCCACCTTTCGTGACCAAAGACAACAATCAAGATTTGCTGTTTGACGCCATCATATCCGGGCAGTATGACTTCCCACGGCCCTTTTGGACTGGAGTTTCTAGGGGAGCAAGAGATTTAATAGCAAATATGCTGCAGCATTCACCGGACTGTAGATTTGGTGCTGAAGATGTTCTCGACCATCCATGGTTATCCGACTCTTACATGGTATATTCTTTTTTGTATTTCGTAACAAAATTATTTTTTATATATAAGATAGGTTTTGCAATTCTTATATTATGAAATTCATGAATTGAATTCTTTTCTAGTGTAACTCGGACAGTGATGAAGAAGATAACGGATCATTCTAGCACAGGCTGTCCGAGGACTCTGCAGAGTATACTAGAGCATTGTCTTCCAGCAGTGGCATGTCGGCGAGTCACAGTGATGGTGTAAATAAAGCAAACATTTCTAGTAAAGAACTCTCTCGAGACATTGCGTTGTTTGATGATGATTTTATGGCAAAGAACGACGTGTCCACAAACTTGTTACTTAACAGTGAGTTCAGTGAGCAAATGATGGAAATCTTGAAACTGTGCAACCAGTTGTCTAAGGACTCTGATCAGGAAGACAATGCCACTGCGGCCTGTTCGTCCAACAACCATAACCTTACTAACAAATTCTTAATGGATAATCAATTATTTTCCAACAGCCAAGAATCAACGCCTCTGTCTAGTAAATCTTCTACTGAATCGGATTCTAGTTATCGGGTATCATGTCATAAAGTGTCACGGAATAGAATAACTTACAGACCAACTTCGTCTACTTCTGATGAGATAAAATCTTCAACAGCGAATACGTCTTCCAATGAGCCACTAACCATTAAACAGCCATCTAGCACCTCAGGATCAAGCAATGAAAAATTGAACAAAGTTTATACAAGAAAAATGTTCAACCCCAAGTCTTCCACCATTCAAACGAAAAAACCTCCGTTTGGCGCCTCTCAGCTGCAGAATCATGATAGAAAAAAGAGTGCAAGCTCAAGTGATAATAGTCGAATATCAACCAGCGCATCCAAAGTAGGCAGAATGACCTGCAGCTCTTATGTAGCACCCTCCAAGCCAAGATCCAGCAGTCAGACACCAAGGAGACAGTTTTCGTATGGCAAATCTGCAAACTCGCACGACCAAATTATCAAGAAACAAAATTCTAACGATGAAACATCGCAACGGATTAATTCCGGTACTAAGCGTGCACCGAATGTCGTCACGTCGGCTAACCAAGCAACCAAAAAACCAACGGCTCAGAGGGTGATTCTTAAGAAACAAATATCAAACGATGAAACTGCAAAAACCATTACCTCAAAGAAACAAATCAACTGCATTCCAACGTCCACCATGCCCAGATCAAAAAAGCAAATGTCTGTTGATCTACCTACAAAGAAGTTGTCGGCAAACAATAACACGAAGGCCAATTTTAATAAATAGAATTAGATTTAATAGGGGAAGGGAACATTTTGTCATTGCACATAAAAAATGACTCGTGTGTCAATTTTAGACAAATTTTGCACTCGAGTCATATCTTGTGTGAATCGTCGATTTGTGGAAATATAAATGGAGTTTGAACACTAGTGTGCTATGAATGTGATATGTGTAACCAAATAAATAGTAAAATGAATAGAGCAGGACCTCCATTAGCATCTGCTTTGTCGTATTCATCTGTTCTTGCAAACGCCTGTACTGTTTAGTCTTACCAACCCGGTGTAAACCAGTATTACTAGTTTATTTTTAAGCCGATAAAAAATAAATTATGTTTAAAAAGATACTCAAATTCTGAATACATTTCATAGAAAAATTGCTTATTTATTGATCTCTGTTAGTAACGCTTTATAGGCGCTGTAAACGGTTTCTGACATACCTGTATTACAAAGTTGCATTAAAAAGTGCATGTGACAATTTTTTTCAAAATATAATCATACTATTGGATTCAGTGTCAGTTTCTCTTTCTAATGGTATACTCCATTCAATTTTCAAAAATATTGTCACATGCACTGTTTTAAATATGCAACGACAATTTGTTTTTTTTTATTAGTTATTATTGCCCAATTTAATTTTGTAAGATTAATTTACCGGATATACATTGTTTGAGGAATCATTCAAACAAAAAAAAAATTGATCTATCTTAATAGTTATCCACTAAAATGCATATTCAGTTTGTTAAATAGATTATTGGGTTATTCCATAGATTTATTTCCTTGGCTATTAACACATGTTGTACATGGGCATTCAGAGACTTAAAAACCCAGTTCATAATCTTTCAAGGTCTTTCATGATCATGTTGAAAATTTACGTGAATAAAATAAAATAATTAAATTTATTTTCATTCATAAAATTTAACAGTGTTTGCACTGAGCATACTTCAATTAATATTTCATTCACTGAATGATGACAGTTTTTTTTTATAGAGTTAGTTACAATGTTATTTTTATATTATATATTATGGAGATCATGTTAAGCTTCCCTTAAAAATCTGAGTTTTATACCAAATCAAATAAACTATGATTTGTTTGTAATATAGTTGTATGGAAATTTAAAATAAATCCTATATGAAAATTGATCATAAATTTAATACCAAAATTAAAAATCTATAACAGATGCTTTTATGTAAGTATTAAATAATGCATAGATTTGTTTTTACTCATCAGTGATGGAGCAAGCTACTTATGTGTTGAAAAATGTGTTTTTTTTTTTTATGTACTGAATTCATCACAGCATTGAAAATTTTCAGTTTTTGCGTATTCATATCCAGTACCGAATTATGTCTCCTACAAAGTTTTCTACATAGCTCAAAGCTTGTTACTCTCAATCTCATGGACTTTAAATTTCTTCCAGTAATTCTTCAGTATAAAATGACCCATAAATCTTGGCAATAAATTCATTAGTCCTCAATGGCATTCGTTCACCACCAGCAGCTCAAAGTCTTTCTTCCTTACCTCTCTTTGATCTCTTACTATTGTCTACCCGCTCTTCTGGGGCCTACTTCTATGTCCATTTTTTTCTGTGGCGTTCGCTTTTCTGTATCATCTTAGTCTATTCTCGGCTACTTTTTCTCCAAAGTGAATGGCTTTGAAACTGACACGGGCTTTGACCCTGTTCAGGCTTGGTTCAACGAGTTTTTTTTTTTTATATTTGTTTTCTTGAACATTTTATAGATTCAATATACAATGTGAACTCGATTGTCTTTATTTTGTTGTGCAACTGTTTCTATTCAATAAAGGAATGTATATTTATAGTTGTATTTTGTAGGCTGTAAAATATTGATCTGATGCTAGATCTCGTCCTAATTTCAAATTCAATGTGAGCCGTTTACCATCCATGTTTGAATTTCATTTGCCTAAGTATTACTAACTTTGTTGTCTACATTTTGGTAAGATGAATTTCCCCAAGAGATAAATAATATTTAATTTAGAAACAAATTGTGTATTTTATTTATTTTAATTTAAATAATGTAATATAAAATAAAACTCTATGATAATAATAATTATTGAAAATTAGTATAAATCAAATTGAAGATGTTTTAATGTATTATTATTTTAATTTGTATATGAAATTGTATGTTGTAATATAAATTATTAGTATGAATCATTTTTTTATTTTATTTATTTAATCACTTTTTTCTTTCGTATGTGTTTTATATCTTATTTTTCTTTGGCTACATGATTTTTTGTTTATTTTGCATGTATGCTTAGTTAGAATGATGCAACTACAGTAAAACTTTTTTGTATTCTTACAATAATACATGTCCCAAGTTAGAGACCTTCTGAGTTTCGAGTGTAATATTAGACCCTCATCTCTGCTTAGGTAGACCGTTTTTGTTTCTGACTTATTTTGAGATTACTGATATAGATTCTCAGTTCTCGTGAAAGGAGAGGCATATGCTTCAGGAAACACTTGATTTTATACAAATTTTTGAAAAAAAAAGTTGTAAAATGATGTCCCAATGATTCCAATTTGAAGGCTCGTTTTGGCTGGCAACTTTGATTTTTTTTTAACAGGGTTTCCAAATATATTGCATGAATGGTGTCAAATTTTAATCTGGAACTAATTTTGGACAAATGGTGTAATATTTTCATTGATGCAGTACAAAGACATTTTTATTTTAATACTAGCCTTCTCGACATACGTCCTATGAGCCTAACCATTAATATGACTGTTTATTTAATAATAAATTAATTACCTATTTAACCAATCTAATTCCGACTGAGGAATCTGACAGCAGTTTCTGTCAAACGCCAATTTAATTTCAAAATTAGAAAAAATTATATAGTAAAAAGCATAGTATAGAAGCTTACCTACTTTAAGTTTTCGTAAATTTTCTTATGTTACGCACAACTTTCTTAACATTTTCTTTCATAAGAACCTTCTCCTGACAATAGCAAACACGACAAATAAAAGAATTAGCGAAATTATTGGTCCAGTCGTGATGTGATGACCCAGGAAAATAGGGCTCTATTTTTATAAATAGACTAGCTGATCGCCTGTAGAACTTACCAAAATTAAAAAAAAAATTTACTAATTACAAGAATTAAATACAGTTTACGATATAAAAACTGAATTAAATTTAGCTAATAATTTATGCATTATGTAATAATTATTGTTGATTCGGTTGCGGAATGAAGTTCGACGGGTCATAAGTTTGTAATAAAAAATATCACTCTATAGTTGCGTAATTTTCAAAAAAAAAACAAGAGATGGGGTTGTAGTAGGAAATAAGTCACATGTGAAACATGTTAGGTTACTGTACATTTATAGTTGAAAGAATCATCTCCATTTAAATAAAATTTTACAGAATTATTATGGTATGATATATGGAAACGTATTAAAAAAGGATTAATTGTATTCATGTAGTGTTGATGCATATTATTTGCAAATTATTGTTTGCTTGCCTTGCAGAATTTAAGACTGAAAATATGTAAAAGAGCTTCTTTCGTATTTTTATTTGTAGATTTTGTACACACATTAATTTCTTTGTTTAACCCGCAAGTTGCGCTACTGCATTTTTATAGCTTTGGTTTCTAATATTATTGAGGTTTTAGAGATAGGTAATATGAAATTAAATATTTACAGAAGTTTAGGCACATATCAATAATATGAATATAAAAATTACCTATTTATAAATAAAAATAAATTAATATTTCCATCTCTAAGTAATATTAAGTTAGTGCTTTGTTAATTGCAGTTCTACTTTTGTAGCTGATTGTCAATTCGGTTTTTACTTCCCTTTATATTGAAAATATTAACATTTTATGCAAAACTATTTTTAGAGTTTAACCCATTCTCGCCCGCTGTACACTGGTGAGTTCCAATTTTTTTTAATTAATATTAAATGTAAAAGTAATAAATTCCCGCAATAAAGAGTTTTTATGTAAGTAATCATTGTCATCGAAATCAACAGTTCCGTGTTAATATATAAACTAAATTAAAATGTAAATATTTGAATCTCTTTCGATGTTGATTATAATTACTGCCGTATAGAGCTGAATTGTTATTTATGGAACTCAAAATTCAAAATTTTAACACATTCTTTTGTCCTTCTGACTATTTCTTATCAAATGACAAGTTATCAACTTATTGATGCTAACCTTAAACTAATCATCTTTGAATTTCGAATGGTAAAATTTAAAAAGTTTCTTATTAAGTGAAGTTGATGTCTCATCATTTTGGTAATTAAATAATTATATCCAACTACTTACTTAGCAATTTTGTACAACTGGCTGGTGGCCTTGAGGTAAGGTTAGCTTCTTGGCATGGCACAGCTAGTGAGGGGTGGGCAGAGAGAACGGACCTCCACTCTCTTCTAACCAAGCACACTTCTATCCCTTTTTCTGCCGACATACCATTTCTCACACAACCTCTCCTATTTCTCTTACTTTTAACCTGGTCTTCCTTGTGGACGGAATCTATGTGTTTGATCAACGTCATTCTCCGTCAGCCACGCTTTCTTACACCTTTCCTTTCAGCCTTATAAATCTTCTATGTCAATCTGTTTACACCCATTCTTTTCACATGCCCAAAACATCTCAACATATGGACTTTCATCTTTGTCCCAATCCTAACCTCCACACCACATTCCTTCCTAATCTTCTCATTCCTTTCCATATCCCACAGCCAGTCTTTCCACATATTCTTCGTAGAGCTCTCATCTCTACATTCTTCTTTTTTTGTCCATGTCCATGTTTCACATCCATTTACCATTAAATTTTGAACATGATTAGTGTAAGCTTGGCATCAATAAGTTGGTATCTTGTCATTTGAAGTTAGATAGGTTGAATTGAGGTCTTTGGTTGGATACACATGTTTGCAGTCCTATGTTTTTTTAACTTGCATACGATTTAAAAAATTGATTATGAGATAAAAGTGTAACAGCAATTATTATATTAACGGTATAAAATATGCCATCATGTGATATTGAAAAAATTACCTACAGACATTAATTGATTTAAAATTAAAGACAGTTTTGAGAAGCAATGTTTGAATTTTTAAAAGTTCACTCATGAATCGGAATGGGAATATTTTGAATGTGGTTCATTCTTCAACTGTTACTAATGATAAGGTGGAAGTCATTTTGAATGGTGCAGAATCAAGAGGCCTTTGAAGAAGTGGTCATCCAGGTCAGGAAGAATTTCTACTTCATTGCAAATCATTGATTTGGATTTATGATAAGTTTTATTTTAAATGTAAATTTTTATTACTTCTTTTTGAGAAATAGTATGGGATCGTTCAGGTATTACGTAATGCAATATAGGAAGGGGTTAAGGATTGTAAAACATTTCTGTGTATTACCGGGTCGGGAAGGGAGGTCCAAACAACGGTGTTTAGGTGACTTTTCAGTACTTACCGCAAATTACATAATAATTGTGATTTTTAGATATACATAACAGTCACATGGTGTTACGTAACATTTAGGGAAAGGGAAGGGTGTGGTTAAAAAACGTTACAACACTTTTCATCGGAGGGAGGGGCCAATAATCACAAAAAAATGTGTTATGTAATACTTGAAGGGTCCAATGCGCTTGTACAATAGGGGCTATTTTTATTCATAGGTTCGGTTTTATCGTGATAATCTTTTATAAGAGAAAATCAACAAGTCACATGCATGTAAACATTTAGATGCAAAAAATTATTCATATCATTTTTATGAGAATCGAATAGAGCATTCGGAATAGATTGGAGGTATTGCAGCCTCGGTGTAATGTATTAGTTTTTATCTATTTATTAAAGGTGTTGCTAATGATTTAGACTACCTCTCAACATTTTATGTATTTATGGAGTTATTGTAGGTGCATAAAATCAAAATAACATGTTCCATGTGTTTTGTAGTTTTGAAGCATTCTTATGTTTTATATCAAAATTGCCATGATGAATAATAATTATACCTACTTTATCATTTAATACAAAGTTTTTAATATTCCCATTTTATTAAATTCATATTTTGTAGTAGAATGGCTAGTTTTTCTTTAGAGTGTTTGTACCTTTGATTTTTTGTTCATCCTAGTACCTACTTATTCCATACTAATTATATTAATAAATTTACGTTGAATACAAAACAAAATAATACAATAAAGATTTGTATCAAAAATGTTAGATAAAATAGTGAATACTTTTCCATAGGGATGTTGCGGATACTAGCATGCGCATCAATTTTCACATCCGTATTAATTAATGCGGATGTACCGCTGGAGCAAGTGGCGACACGAAATTAAGATACACAATTGTGTTCTTATCTCAAAAGGTATGACCTTGAAGTTTGAGAGAGAAAGAAGATGCATGCCACGTGCAAGTAAAAGGCATGGAGAGCGTTAACTAAGCTTTGTTATCAAGTGCCATATTAGAAAGTGTTAGTTCTTGTCTGGAGTCTGGACTTACCAAGACAAACTTTGAAAAGTGCACTTTCAAAAAAGACATATTATTTCTTACGTGTAGAGTAGAGTGGCAGCCTAGACAAGGCAGAAGGAATGTCTGCAGACCCCAGGCCAGATGGGCAGACGACATCGTAAAAATTGCAGGCCGCACATGGATGAGAGAGGCTCAGGACAGGAATGAATGGAAGGAGAGGGGGGAGGCCTATGTTCAGCAATGGATGGAGACAGGCTGACGAAGAAGGAGAAGAAACTGTAGAAAATTATTACATTCTGTGAAAAAGTGGCCCTTCATTAAAAATGTCCTTTTATTTCTTAGGTTTTACACCCCTATTATACAGTATCATTTTTTATTCTGATCTCCGCAACATCACTACAATTCCATACAAAGGTGTCAGTATAACGCCGGCGAAACTTATTACCTGAGGCTAATTTTTCCAGTCGACTGGTCCCATCCAATCTCAGACCATCCCTGGGCAGAAATATCGTGTGAAAAAACACTTAGATAGTTTCTGACCAGGAATCCAACCTGCTATACCACTAGGCTACTGAAACATCATTATAAAGGAAAGAGAAGCCAGTGCGACAGGAAATGTAAACAGGCTATAGACGCTCTTGAGGGTATCTGATTAATACAACATCATCGTTTTTCACTATGGGTCACTAACAATAAGCATTTAAGCTAAGTTCAGTGTTAATCCTTGCTGAAAAAATTACATACTACAAATGTAGGTAGGTACTTATATAAAAAAATCAGAGTTTGATCCAACAACTCTTTCTGAAATAATCATTGAATTTCATTGATTATCAACGTCGTATACTTTAATAAATCTTTTGGATTGAGAGCTTCTTTTCAAGAGCAATTGTCTGGTTTCGATGCTTGCTGACTGGAACTTACCAAGTCTCCCCCATTTGTAAATCTTTTCTAGAAAGCTATTTTCCTTAATGGAAAATTTAAATTAAACCGCTTATCAGTCGACACCATAAATTTGGAGTACATTGGAAGCAATGTGAAGATATCTTGAAAAAAAAATATTACTCAAATGGAAATATGATTTTGAAATTACATAAAAATATTATCATCTCCAATTCTCCACACAGGACCCCCTAGCAAAGCGATATTATCCATCTAGCTTGGTAGTTCCCAAAGTGGCCTGTATTGACCCCCAGACGGTCTACTAGGATCCACAAGGGGCAAGGGCGTAACAATATGTGTTTTTTTTTATTTATTCACGCTATGTTGAAATATTAGAAGTTTAAATCGTTAAAAGTGAGGAGAAAGGAGTCTAAAAAACATGACACGAGAGAAAAAGGTTTGGGAGCCTCTGATCTACAAAGCTAGTGGAAGAACATTGATAAAGAAAACGTAAAAATATTTCTAGAATATTTTTTGAATTTAATGAATTTAGTTCTAGTATTTTTTGTGTTGCTATGATTAATTAATTATATTTAAATTATTTGATTGACAAAAATATTTTTAAAACTGGTAACATTAGATTAACTGTCAAAAAATAAACACCAAACTGTTTTACCAACAACAACTGACGGGTGACGTGTATTAAATTCCGGATTATATTGCTCGTTGGACGGTGTCTTCGACAATATGACGTGTATATGATTTGAAAGTTCAGCTAATTATATTGTATCACCGTTGTGATAAAATATAATATTTTGTGGTGACATTTTATCATAAGTAAACCAAGCAGAAAAATGGTTCTAATGACGATGATAGCTCGTATAGTGGACGGCCTACCTTTGGCAGCCACTATACAAGAAGATGAGCAGGTTGGTTTCTATTTTTTTCCTGTTATTATTACTAATTTGTTAGTTCTTTAACTTCTATATGCACACGAATAAGATAAAAGTCTACATTAATTTGTTGTTGATTAAAACCTATACATGTCATAAGTGTAAAATGTATCTATTACAAAGTAAAACGTAGAATTATTTTATTATGAGTTTGTTATAATTTACAGTACGGGCGGAGTATATTGGAATACCAAAATCAAGCAAAAATGTTATTTAGAAAGTTGGGAATTCAATCACCAAGTAGATGTTCAATAGAAACTGGTCCATATTTATTTCAGTAAGTTAACATTCATTTTTGGCATATACAATATCATTTTATTTATTTATTCTTAAAGGTTTAATGTGTAATTAAATTTTCCAGCTATCTGATAGAAAATGACATTTGCTATCTGGTATTATGTGAAAGAAATTTCAGCAAGAGACTAGCGTACAGTTATCTTGAAGATATTGCACAAGAGTTTCACAATCAGTATGGGAAAAGAGTAAGTATCAATATCACAAGAATAAGTAGTATCAGAGTACAACCAAATCTGTCAGATAGTACCTATACAAAATATAGTAGTTATTAAGTTTGCGGGCTGATTCGATTTTTTATATGAAACCCATACAAACTTTATACGAAGACTACGCGGGAAAAACAAGGAATGTCACAAAATTTAACTAATGATGCCATCTGGTGGTCGTTCAGCAATACAGAATTGAAGTGAAAAATAATTATTCATTTGCAGTAAAAACCAACACCACCTATATAGGAAGGCCTTAGTGCTGGCGGTCATTTTTATCCTCTCGCGTCACGGCCACCTGCGTGTAGACAGATATCATAGTGTACAGGTAAGTACATACAGATATAGACAAGCGAACTGTGGGCCTCCCGATGTGACGCTGCACTAAGCCTTATATAGATGGTGTTGGTAAAATACACTCATGGTCAATCTCAGTTGGCATTTTTAATTTAAATAGACTGGTTAAAAACAAGGAATGTCCAAGCGTAGTCGACAAGAAAAAGGAATGTCAGTGCGCGCACGCATTGTGGGGATGATTTTTTCAAAATTGTGATAATATTCGTTCGGTTTTAATTCTTATTTTTCAACAAAGTTTAAAAAAAACAAATTTAAAAGTTGCCTATTTTCTCAAATAAACATTTCCTTGATAGGAGTGACATTTTATTTTTCGCTTTTCAACTTAAGTTGTTTGTTTAGAAAATGTAGATGTTGTTGGTCATCATTTAGTTTAGGTTAGGTTAGGGGATTTTGATAACATCCCCGAATAATAACACTACAATTTGAATAGACCCTTGTATAGTTTCAAAAAAATTCATTTGGCTCATTAAATTCTTTGAGATACTTATTTTTCTTTACTGTGATACATAACTATTGTATTTTTTTTTCTTTTGATTTGTAAATTGCATGTAAAAGCAACCATTGTTTACGTAGATTTCAAATAAATAAATAGGTTGGGTTAAGGTTGGAACGTTGTTATAGAGGGGTTTTGGGGTGTGGATCCCCCATATAATAATAATACAAAGCCTTAATACAAAAATAAGATAAAAAGATATTAAGATAAAAATACAAAAATATATATTTATACAAGATGGGATTAACACCTAATACTTTGGTTTTTTGTGTGTTGAATAGGTGAATACAGTGACTAGGCCGTACACATTTATAGAGTTTGACACATACATACAGAAAGCTAGGAAAGTGTTTGCTGATGGAGGTAGAGCCAGGCGTAACATGACAGCATTGGCTCCACAGCTTCAAGACGTGCAGAGGATTATGGTTCAGAATATTGATGATGTGTTGCAGAGAGGCGCTGTCTTATCAGGTATTACACATCTCCAAATTCTTTTTACTTTTTCATACTTACAGCTCATGGAACAGGCATTAACTAGGAATACTGAATTCCTATTTTATCCATAATTCCAAATGATGCATCCATGTAAAACAGTATACATGCAGCGTGCATTCTGTCAATCACACAAACAACTGTCAGTTATATCTATAAAATTTATATTGCCAAAAACACTAAGAAGGTTATATTAGAAAATTCAATAAGGCCCTTTGCTTTTCTTAAATTTTCCAACATTCAGGGCTACTTTCTTCATTTTTTTCTTTCATAAAAATATTCCCTAGAGAATAATAAACAACAACAAAAAGAATTAGCAAAATTGGTCCATCTGTTCATGTGTGATCCTATGACCTAGATCTATTTTTATAAATATAGATATATTGATTTAGCCCAAATATATAGGGATACTTTGGGATCATCTATTTGCGTTAAATTCGAGGTTTAGGGCAAGTCGATACCCTAGCATGGCTAGGTACCAATGTTTCCCTTTGTTAACATCTTTTGCGCAATTATTTTCATTCATTGCATCAGAAATTAATGTAATGTTTTTATTACATACCTACCTAACATTCCTATATAAAGGCTTTTTTCATTGAATTTTACCTTCTTTGAATTCTTTTATGAAAATTTCTGACTAGCATTTAATTCGGGGTTGCATTGTATTCGGTCTAGTCCGGTATTCCATCTGAAAAAAAAAACATTTAGATACCTATTTAACTATAACATTTAACATTTCAGAACTGGACACC
The DNA here is from genome assembly GCA_963576905.1 of Mystacides longicornis. Taxonomy (NCBI): domain Eukaryota; kingdom Metazoa; phylum Arthropoda; class Insecta; order Trichoptera; family Leptoceridae; genus Mystacides; species Mystacides longicornis. The sequence goes on from OY756427.1 coordinate 29,243,858, forward strand.
AAAACACAAAACTTGTCAATGCTGTCTCAAAAATATAAAAAGGACGCCACTTATCTGAACACCAAATCCATGTACGTGAAAGCCGCAGTAGGGGGTATTTTAATTTTAGTAATTGTTGTATATTTTTGGGTTTTATAACTTGGTGAATAGTTGGTTAAAAGATCGGGATATTTTTGTATTATCGTCACTACATATTTATTGTTCCATTTTATCGCCAATTACTTAAGATTCCAATTTTATTATTTCTATCCAAATGTTTGTATCACATTGCTGTTAAAATAAAGATCCATTTTTTTTTTCTAACTTTTAGTCTTCCATTCATTGCCTACTTTTTTATATTGGTTTCTATTTTCTTGCCATAATCTCTTCGTCATTTGTATTTGAGTCTCTGTCCAGCATACGTTGACTTCAATCCTTAAATTTATTCACCATAATACATCTTTGTAATGTATTCTATGATGTTATTTAACTATTTAATATTTTTTTATGTTTGTTACATAATTAGTTAAGAATATTACTTAAACGGGGCATTAGAAATATAAATATTTTCACAAAAAGATTATAACTTACCATTTAATGGAAAGGATATAGAATCTTGCTGTAAGTATCTGGATAGAATCGTTCTTCAATTCTTTTCATTCAATTACCTAGTTCATTCATTTACTATAGTGCAACTGTTTCGTTAGTAATACATATAACTACTATCTTGTTTACTTCGCATAGGGATTAAACTTTCATTTAATTAGAATATTTCATTTATTCTTTAAATTGTTATTTGTATCCACATTCATGACGTAAAATATTCAATGAACAAGAAAGTTTAATAATCTAATCTTATAAGAGTTTTTACGCTGTCTATAAATATTTAACTATTGAATAGATCTTATAGATTTATTTGTATACTGTGTGATTAAAACTCTTTTGTTAAAATTTGGCTATTTCAATGTCTCCATATTCATAAAGAACGGGTTACATAAAGACTGACTGCTGAAGAAAAGATTTTGCTTCTGAATCTGGGTGGTTAATATAATTCCAAAATACCTAGTTGGTTGCCACGAAAATAATTAGCTAATGTATAACCTATATTTTGACATACTAAATTCTGATTAACATTCTCAGCTATGTTTCGAAAGATAATATGGGAATGACTGTTGAAGAATTCTCTTATTCAGCATCCACATGATATCATAGTCGAAACAGTACCCCTAGTATAAGTTTTCGATATCGAAACGATCATCAAAAGAGTTTCGATAATTTTCCATACGATTCGATCGTTCGATTTTAGAACACTATTTGCACATTTATAAGTGCTAGTTAGCGTGCAATAAGCTTTCGATAAAACTTGTACTAGCCCCACTGGACCATCTCTCCATTATCAACTATAAGATAGTTAATTAAATATCAAATAGTGACTGGTTTTATCTTGTTTGTTAGCTCCTTGTGATGAATTGGAAGTTTAAATTGGTTGATAAACAGCTAAAGGGTAAATGTTGATTAATTATTAGAATTATTCTTTTCTTTTGGCCTGTCACTTAAGTGGTGGGTTAGCATCTTAAATTGTGAGTTTTTCTCTGATATTTCTCTACAACTTCAGTGGGAGCCTGGATGATGTATGGTTTTAAACAAGCCCAACAATTATAAAAGACATTCTTCGGTTTATGGCAATGCATCAATGTGTAGATAAACGTTCTTGATAACCTTATCCATAAGATAAAGTGATTATAAGAATTTGACAGCTGCATCAACTGAAAATTATCCAGAGAAACTATCAAGAAGTTTTCAACACAGAATTCAATACAATAACCTAGAATCCCGACTCATGTTCAAAAGTGAAGCCCAAATATTGCAACTTTTGACAGTTTGGTTCCCAAAAGTACGTGGTACCGCCTATATTTATTTTTTTTTCTCGTGTTTTTTATAACAAATCTTATTTTTACTTTGAAATAAGTGCAATTTGATCATTTTTTAATTTCTTTATAAATGTTATCATCATTTTTTATGTTCCGTTTTGACTACCGCACTGTCAAAATTGCCGGCCAATGAGGCTTCACTTTTTTACTATGAAAATATATAGGAGTACTCCATCCAACACCGCCTATATAAGAAGGCCTTAGTGCTGGCGGCCATTTTTGGCCTCTCGCGTCACGGCTGCCGGCGTGTAGACAGATATCATAGTGTACAGGTAAGTACATACAGATATAGACAAGCAAACGGTGGACCTCCCGATGTGACGCTGCACTAAGGCCTTCTTATATAGGTGGTGTTGACTCCATCTAGGTAGTTATATATAAAAATCTATGGTTTTCAATGTTGGCTATATTGAAATCTATTTATCTATGGATTAACTTTTTTAACGAAAAAAATGTGTTATTTTATTAATTATTTCTTTTTATATGTAGGTATTTTTCCTTGCGGTTAGGAAGATCTGGGTATATCATCCTCATTTTATTTAAGAGAAAATGTGACAAGTTTTTCACATTCACAGCGTCACAAGTCCTCCTAAATGTCAGTGAGTGACAGTGACAGCTCATCCTATAGATAAATCGCTATCGTTTGGTCAGAACCTTTATATAAAAATGGCTTCATATAACTTCACGATACGAGATATCTAAACATCGGTCAGGTAAATATCTCAAAGACAGGCTTTTCTTGAAGGTAGTTGGAAATACTGATGGAAGTATTTGGAAATGGACAAAACAAGGATATTTGGTGCAGCAGATGCGGAGATGCCATGAAAAAAATGTTTGGTCCTGAGAGACATTTGTTGCATAAATTAAAAGTGGGTATTGTATTTTTGAAGAATAGACAATTTATTTAACATTTTACATATAATAATAGATTATGTCACATACAACTAGCTATACATTAAAATATGTCACTAAAAACGTAAAATAAAAACAATATTTTTATCTATTAAAACTTTGATATAAAATTACATAATATTTAATAATATGGAAAATCCATCAAGTTTTTTAATACAACTAAAATACAATAATTACAAATTAAAAATACACTATTATGAACAGAAAGTAATCTTAAGACAAATACTAAAATTTTACAAAAATATGCCATACAATCATACAAATAATATTCATAGACAATAAAAAAATATCTGTGGAGCTTAAAACAAACAAATCTCTTTATCATTTCTTACTATCATTAATTAACATAACATTAAAACAAGAATATGTACAAAATTAATAACATCTGGTATATTTTTTATAATTTATATATATTATATTATAAATACTGTATAAAATTATTGGTTAATAATTCATATTATGTTAGTCACTTGATGTTGCTATTTAAAAAAATGTTTTCTGCTATGTTTTATACCAAATTGTTTTGTGAAAAAATATTTCTATTTTTTTACGCAGTATATACTTTACCATCACTGTGTTTTTTAAACACTATCCTAACAACTCTATGTTAAAAATATTCTATATTCATTCCTCCTGTAATTTGGTTTTTAATTTAAATGGACTGCAAAATATGGATTTTGGCACAATAAATATTTCATTATTTGCGCTTTTACGAAACAAGATATATTTCATTGTGTGTTTATCAATCATTTTAGTTTGTTTTTTTTTAATGTATGGATGGAGAAAACTGCGCTTAATATCTATTTTGTGTCATAAAAATATATCATCTCTTTTAACTTTTTATTAAGACAAGGAACATTGTTATTAGTTATAGAAAAACAGTAAACCAAAATCAAGAATTAGACTCCTTAAATTCCTAAGAAAAAAGAGCGCATTATAATTTTGAATGAAGAGTTGATATAGAACGAAATAAAAGAAATGAACTGCAAAAGGGAAGAAGTATACAGGTTATAAAATTTAGAAAAGCTACAACATATTCCAATAACATCTTACATTTATATACTATGATTTAATCTACTTGAGCGAAAGTTCACAATTACTAAGACTACTACAGAACATACATAAAATAATATTTGTCTTTTTTTAAAACCTGTCGTAAACAATTTTAATTTTTGTCATTTAATAATTCCAGGGTGAAACTGCGTTAGATTTTATAATTCAGTAAGTATGAAGCTAACTGACTCATGAAAAGTTGTAGTTGCCTAATAAGCTACCAGGACAGTTTTTAAAAGTAAGTAGAATAAAATAGGGGTCATCCGAATCAATTAGATAATTCAGAAATTTAATAAGTGATGTTAACTTTTCAAGTGAGAGAAACTTATATTTCTGCAAAAATTTTTGTCTAAACATATATTTTTATTTTATTACATTAATTGTTTATAAAGTAGGTACATTTATAAGGTATTTTTGATATAAAAATTTGTACAAACATGTAACATTTAATTTCCATAAAGAAAAGACACACACGACACATTAGCATTATATAGAAACACCAATATAAATTCTAAGTACACAAAATAACCTCAAGCCTACGCCTTTATCGGAGCAGGCTAAATCCTCTCTGTAATGTTTTGTCATAAATATAAACAATTTTGAGAACGTTCAATAAAAGTGAAATTGAAATTAAATAGTTTTATTTAAAGAAGAAACATTTATGTTTATTTTAAGTTAGGTACATATTCCACTCATAACGAGATGTTTGTACAAAAAACCAATGTTCCCTATACACTTTCAAGATTGAGATTTTGAAGTGAATCAAATATTTGAGTACAATGATATTTTCTATTTTTACAAACCTTTTTGAAAAAAAAATTAGTAATCAAAAATCAAAGGTATTAAAAATAATTGTTTTTTTTTTTATGTAGCCTATTTAAAAATATCACACATACCGTTTCCTTGTTTCTCTTCTCTAACTAACTACACATATTCCTATTCAAATTAGTTTAAGCACCATCTTCATGTACAAATGTCTTTTAAAATAATTTTGTCACAATCAAAATATATACATACATATTTTTTTTACTAATTCATTCGTTGGTAAATTTTGAGCTTACATATATCTACTTAATTACATACTTTTCCATAATATATTACGTAATTTTTACAGAGAATCAAAGGTATAAAAATTAATATAAATTTTCATAAGAAAACTATGAGAAAAAAATAAAATTCGCATTTGCTTCATTTCGATTTTGCAACTCATACATCACAATACCTCTTTTAAAAAATGGACGACACATTTTGTAATTTTGAAAAATACTCCAGTACAATCAAGTTGAAATTTTGAAAAATAGTGCGCATATTATGTTAATAGTTATAATGTTTTCAGAAAATCGGAAATCTGTAACAGTGTATTAAGATAGCACTGGTATAAAACTTTAATTTTTTTTTAGTTGTTTTGGATGATTTAATCATGGACATATATATACAAACACAACACTGTGAGTAAAAATAATAGAATAATACATATGTACAAATTCCTTTTTTTTTTAATAATTAGAATAATAACAATCGGGAGTAGAATTCATTTTGTATTTACGATTCTACATTTAAAGAATAAAAATGTAATGTTTATAATTAGAATAAAACATTTAATACATTACAATTAATAATTGTGCTTCGTGTACGGCTCTTCAATTATAATTTTAACATAGGCAGGTGGAGAGATCAAACAAGTGACTTTAAACAAAAAATATGACAGGCACACAAAATAAACTTAAGTGCAAACCCTTACACATGACTTATTTTGGTGGACAACTGAAACTGTTTTCACAAAGTTTGCAAACAGATAAATAAATGTGTTAAAAGACTTTTTTTTAATAAATTATGAATTCGTCACATGTTTTAATCTGTAGCCTGCCATAAATGGAATAAGTAGTAATAATTAGTTTTACAACACATTAATTAACATTTATTAAAACATTTAGTACAATAATTAGTTATGTATAATACTTATTAACATTTATTTGATTAAATTATTTTGTGTTTAGATTAAATGGTTTGTAGTAGTATTTTTTTTTTATTTTGTCAACGTAACAGGGGCTCAAGTAAAAAATGAAATAAAATGGCCAACAATGGTAACTCTCTGTCAGTGTTTCCATGGTGACAACGTTGGTTCTACTGTTGGCGGCCATTTTATTTCACATCACGCAAGCTCCTGGTGGTTTAATGAATTTTTCATAGTATTTTGATATGTGAGTATGTAACATGCGTGGAGGACTGTGGAGGGCGAGCGCTGGATAAACGGTTCTAAAACATCAATATCAGTATGCTTAGTCTAAAGTAAATAACAATTATAAATATAAATTATGTAGAGTTGATGTTTGTATAATTAAAATATAATAATATGAATTACTAAGGCGGTTTGATTTGTAGCATAAGTTGAAACATAGGAATTACTTTTTTTTAATATAACTTATTTGAACATTCTCAATAATAATAATATTTTTTAACATTTACAAAACACGATAAAAATCTTTTGTAAATAGATTAAATATTGAAGACTTCTTCTTTTTTTCTTTTAATAATACCTGTTTAAAAATATTGCTTTTCATATATTATACAATAGAAATATTTTGTACACAGCTTCATGTATGACAAAAAATAGCTGGATTCTACTTCAGTTTCATCGTGAAAATTTGCTTGATTTTATGAATAGACAAGCAGATAAGCTAAAAACTATTGTTAATAATATTGTAAAACAGGTGTTTATAAAAATTGTCTGTGGTTTTGTTGGTAATAGTATGATTGTGAAGTAGATAAAAATTCGTAAGAAAGTTTCCAATGTGAACATAGAGATTCCAAATAGCCAATATTAGGATGTACAGTGTATATTAATATTTCTTAATTAGGGTTAAAATAAAAACAATTATTATTTAGTATAAATATAAAAAACGATTGTATACTGAGGTTCAAGAGAGAGTTGTACTGTACTTTAGAAATATTTACATTAATTTGTCAAAAAACTTAAAGCTAGCTTGAAATAATTTTAATATTACGTGACAAACAATAATAAAGAAATAACTAAACAAATTTCTCTATTTAATATCTGTTCAATATAATATTGTATGTCTACCTTAAAGTTTTAACAAATAAGGCAAGAATCTGTACCATAATATAAAACAAAATCAAATAATCCAAGTTGTTTGTTCAATTTGTTGCCTTAAAACTAAACAATATCTTAACGTTACAAACAAATATTGCAAATCATCGTAAAATCTATGTTCTGTCTATTTACACAGGAAAGGTACATTATTATTAAGTATCTAAGTATCAAATTATTATAAAAACTAAAACAAAAGTGAAACACTTGCTACCATACAAATTGCCATATGAAAAAAATGTCATATTAGAATCTTTACTTAAAATATTCGGCAGTGACGAAACATTAATATTTGAATCAAATTTATTGAATTCAATATTAAAAAAATTCACAATATTTGAACAGATACATAGTTGGATGAATTTTGTCCATTAGTATTAAAGTTAAAATTATTGTGATAAAAGGGTTATTCCCTATGGTTTTTTTGAAAGATTATTATATGATTGAAAGATGGATTTATTTCCAAAGTTGGTTCTATTTCTCAAAAGTAATTCAGGTATTTTTAAAATATCTGCTGCATAATTATCATTCATTTAAATATGGTAGTTTTTAATCAACATGTACAGAAAATGTAACTTAATTTATAAAAAAAAAATATTTTGGAATAAATGTTATAAAAAGAAATTCATTTTCTATACAAATAATATAATCATTACTTATTATGTTGTTTCATAATATTATGTAATGTTGTAGCAATATTTTTTTTCATATTGTGGAATATTATCCGAATTTCACAGCTCCTTTTATTACAAAATTTCACAATGTCAACAAACCATAGATTGAGAAAATTCTCTACACAGAGAAAAGAAGAAAAAATGTTTTCTATATAAATTTAGCTACAGATTTTCAATTTCAAATCTTGCTGTACAAATTTATTTACACATTAGAATAGAAATAAGACTAGTGTATCTAGTTTTATCCAAAAAAAAGCAATTTCATTGCATTTTGAATCCATGGTTTGTTCTCGACCAAAAATTTAGTGATATTCTTAACAAATTAAGAGATACATCCAAACTAAAACAATGTACAAAGATTCTAGAAACTAAAAGTAAACATTGGAGATCTGATGACAAAACTGTTTGTTGTGATACTCAGAGCACACTCTACTATCTTTTTCAATTTGTTCCAAAAGACACATTATTCTTTCACGTCAAAGAACAATCAATCTCCACAATATCCTTAGGGACATCAACAAATTGATAGACTAACCGCTGTCCGTCTACCTTGGCTAGTATGCCTCGCTGGTAGTAATAACGCAAGGCCCTACCCATGGTTTCGTAATTCATATCAGGTTTATTTTTATGTAAACCCCATAGCCTGGATACAGCTTTTGAGTCGACTAATTTGAAAACCCCTTTCTCCCTGTTGGTCCACTTGATGTACCGTGGACAGTACTCCCTGTCCTGCAGCAATTTAAGTAAGAATTCCCATAGATAAGTGGTGGACCCTTCCCTAGATTTACGCTTTACACCAGTTGGCGTGTTGGGATTTTTGAGTTTCCTCATTTTTTTCATTTTGTGTTGGGCTAAGCTGTAATAATTGAGGTCCATCATGTATGAGAGATCGTCGTTTGGATTGCTGCTGGAATTATTGTGCGGGGGAGCAGGTGCCGGTGCAGGGGGGGCAGTGAAGTGGTGACCTCCGTATCCTGAAGACCCCCCGTATCCCAGGTAACTACTGTACGAATCATTTGTCACTGTAACAACAAAAAAGCAAAAATTAGTATTGTATAAAATTTGTGAAAAAAAGGAGGAGTGGCTGTATTGGATATGATCGATTTTATGCTGGTTGATATTTTATTTTCATAATAATCTTTTTGATACTGAAAAAACTAAAAAAGAAAACAAAAATAAAGGAACAAGATAAAGATATTAAGTACTTGAATTTTTTACATATCAAATTACTTCTTGCAGTGTTGCTAGCTTATACATTTTTTAACAGGTGAAAATTACTTTATCAAAATGTATAAAAAAGAACAAGGTTGCATAAATGAGGTAATTGTCACTATTCAATTCGCTGATTTTTTGTAATCGTCAGTTATTTGTCTTTACGCTGATTTCTATGAATAAAATAGGTACCTAACTTAAGGTACTTTCAAACATCGTGCATTTTCCGAATTTCCTCGCTAAAACGATCGCATACATCCAGGCGCTATCGCAGTGCTATAGAAGTTGCGTTTATCAAAACAGGCGCAACAAGCTATATGTGGGTCTTCATACAATCACAAGCCACATAGGTACCTATGTACTTACATCATTTAGTTCAACCGTGTTTAAATAATAATAACATAATTCGATAGTATATAGGTAGGTACTTTTTATTACTTCCCTAACTACCTATATATTTTTAATCTATTATCTTGGTGACTCTTGGTTTAAAAAAAATATTTGTGAGAGCAATCAAAATAATACTTATAGAAAAAATCTGGGTTTTCATAAAATTGGCGTATATTTTGACCATCATAAAAAAATCATGCAATTTCTTTTACAAAATGCATCAGAATTTGTTTGTTTTGATTCTTCTCAGCTATTTGCACTACAATAATTTTTTTAGGGAATTTCTATGCATAATACCTACATGTATTTTTTCTGTGAATATATGCTCTTAGGGATACAAAGCAACCAGTTAAACTTCCGATTAACGAGTGTTGAAAAGCGTATTTATTTGTAAATAAATATTTTGTATAGATACATACGGTAATTTGTTGTATATAATTTAGAAGGTGCCGAATTTCGTTTTTGTAAGCTACCTACGTAAAAAGGTAGAAATGTGGAACAGTTAGGTCAAATTCTTTTTTTTTGCGGAATCTAATAAAACCGCATATTATTATGTAGGTGCCTATATCTATGCACTAGTCCCTGCAGACAATGCATTCCCGAGTGGAGATGCGAGGAGTGTTTGCGCGCGCTGTAGG